>CM059192.1:97648018-97838211 GCA_030323885.1 Branchipolynoe longqiensis
ATTCTTCTATGAGGCATCGCATCATTAATTAATACCTCGGTATCTAAGTAGGATCAAATCTAGTTATGGTTTGGTTTTGAAAATCAGGGATGAAAGTGGAGAGGGATAAAAAGAGGAAAATCGATGGTGAGGTGGGCGATAATATGGTCTCAACAAGGAGAGGGAAGTTAAAACAATGCAAGGCAAGTATTAGATGAAACCTGACATCCGGCTTTCCCACCCATGATTCATCGACAATCCTAAGCCTGAGAGACTTTCAGCCTTTTCACTCAGCACAGTAACATGGGTTGAATGCTGCAAATATTGCTGGTATATTGTATTTAAATAGCTGAATTTTTTTTTACGGAATTAGAATATGCATAAGCTCTTGGTATATAACAAAATAAAATAAATACACAGTGAAGATTTGTTTGTTTGTTGTTGTTTTACGTCCTAGCAACATCTAAGGTCATATCAGGACGGGTACCGACTTGTGACAGTGCGCACTCATGGTGACTTTATAGTGCTGTCCCACTGGGAAACCAGGCCGCCGGCACCATGACCTGGTATCCCACTCAGTCACATTATCCTGACACTGAGCACACCAGTCCTTGCCCTATCCTAATAATGCCGAGCGCCTGGCTAGGAAGCGACAAGTATCAATTTTAAAGTCATTGGTTTGATTCGACCGGGACTCGAACCCACGACCCCACGATCTACCAGCACACAGTGAAGAATAAAAAAAAAATGTTAACTCACGGGAGATCTTTCACCCCTGAATATACTATGATTCATTGGATTATGCAATTCTAAGCAGCCAACAAAAAGACTGCCCCAACAGCTAACCAAACAAAGTCACCGTGATTAGCAGCATAGTGGCATGTCTTGGTCTACTAATAATGTCTTTTCAGAAACTCCATGAAGTAATTTCTTGGAAGACAGAACTCCCTCACAAACCTCCAATCCCCCGATTCACAGATACACGGATAAGAAAGGAATTCTTTCTTCCTTTTGTTGGTGGGTAAAAAAAAAGCGTATTCATTCGACCTCATCAGCCAATCAGTTCATGTCTGCCAATAATGATGATACAGATACTGACCTCAGACCTGGCTCGTCTTGCACTAACACCACCTCATCGTACCCTAACTACAACACCCTAACACGTGTGTGTGTATGTATGTATGTATGTGTGTGTCTGTATCTGTATATGTGTGTATATGTGTGTGTGTCTGTATGTGTGTGTGTCTGTATGTGTGTGTGTCTGTATGTGTGTGTGTATGTATGTGTGTCTATGTGTGTGTGTTTGTGTGTGTTTGTGTTTGTAAGCTGATATGATTTCCCCAGATACGCTAGATAAACATGTAAACACATGGCAAGAGTCCAATCCTCCCAGTTTGTCGGGACGCCTGGATGCTCCAGGGTGAGGCAGCAAGATGTGGTTAAGTAGGTCATGAGTACACTTCAAGTCAAACCCGCACATATAAACCACATCTGCCTCGCTGATGCAGAATCCCATATTGATCCACACTCATGGCTATATTCTACATGGGCGCAGCCATCATTCATGCTGGTATCACTCTGAATTGGTTGGGTCTGCATACCGCCAAACTCTCCTAGATTTCAAATTCGTTGTGGCCCTCCCGACCTCCACAATGACACTAATTTCAACACAATATATGCTATATTTCAAGGATATTAATAACCATCAAATATATATATTAAGGGTCACATAAAATGTGTTTTCCCTACCCATTTGAATAGCAGTACCATCATAACTGTTTGTGTGGGTGGATGGAGGCAGAGGGTGGGGTGGTGGGCTATCAATGGTAAAACAGCTATACTGATTTCAAATGGATTGTTGGGGTTTTACCTTCTAACAACACATGAGATCAAATCAGAGGTACCGACTTTTAACAGTACATATTCAGCAACTTTATAGTGCTGCCTCTCCAGGAGAGCAGGCCGCCGGCACCATGATATCCGCCGATATCCCACTCGTGACACTGAGCTAACCAGTCATTGCCCTATCCTAGTAATGCCAAGCACCAGGCGAGGTGCTGACAAGCATCAATTTTGTACGTTATTGGGTTGACTCTGCCAGAATTCAAAACCCCGACCTACTGCATGGGAAGCTTACGCTCTAGCACTTGGGCCACCGCGTCCAGTGCACAAATGTGCAGATTAAACTTCAGAGGGCTTCCTCCTTACACAGGTAGCCCAAAGGATGTTAACTGCTTTACCCGACGACCCATGCAGACTAGTCCACCGGTCCATATGACAAGTATGTGAGGCTGCCAAGCACTTGGCATACAAGACAACTGACGGCCACCGCCAAGAGAAAATAGTATTCATATTTACATGAAAAGTTACAAAAAAAAGGGGCAACTGCCTCATTCATACGGTACGTTCGACTAATAGTAATACACAATGATTGGTATTTTCCCCTCCTTACCATTGCGGTTTCAGTCTTACTAATAATGAATAGTGGAATTCTATATTGTTTTTGATAGCAAATGTTGGTACAAACAGGATTTAAAGCTGCAGAGTCCGATGAAAGCAGCAACTTTTAGAAACCAAAATAATGACTTAAATTTGATCCTACATATGCAACTTAGGTATTAGTTCAATCATTAAGCATCTGCTGCTGCATAACAATCATACAAAGTCAATTGAATAGAATCTTCCACTGCTGAAGACTATATTGTATTGCATTTCGACATGTACACCAACATTAATTTGATATGCTCTCATTGTTGCTTAATTAACCAGAACCAATGTTGCAAGATGAAGGGGAGTTAGTTATATAGAGATGTACCATGATAGGTTTTTAAACAAATTTCATCAATGAATAATACTATGATTTAGACGTATGATTGTGAGTTTACAAAATCCATGAGTGTCCATTGACACAAAATTGATTGTATGCTTTTACATGTAAAAGCGACGGTTTGAACAAAAACAAACATTTCTCGCCGTGAATATGGCCTATGCTGCCGACACAGTGTAAAGCAACCACCAATCAATCAATCAATCCCATGATATCACCATTAGTAATACCGTGCAAGCTTTAATTACAGTAAACTAACTTCAGATTTCATGAACATGGCACACAACCTTTAGTTGAATCAAAACAGCAAGCGACAGTACGACTATGATCTAGTTAAAAGCCAATGAGATCCCGCATAAAATCCCAAGCTCTGAAATAGTATACTACTAGGAACGATGACCTCTGCAAATTACCCTCACACATGTGATGTACTAATTACATTGAGTTATGACGATGGCAGTGAGAGCTTTGAAAGAAAGTAGTAGTGTTGCACGGGGAAATTGGAAGTAAGCTAATTATTTCAAGTTGCTTCAAGCTAAGATTCCTTATACACGGTATGTGGCATGCGAATGCGAATAAAAATCGAAGAGCAGGTAAATGAATAGTGGTGCTTCCATATGTCCGAATGTGAATGCGAATGCGACAAATGGATCGACCCATGGACCGATCGGTGCGGCATGCGAATGCGAATACTGTTGCGTTTGCCATAGAAAACAATACTGTTCCTTCACAAATTTGAAGGAAAAACCCCAACAAATGTTGGGGGTTGGCATATATCTATGCCGCATATAAGATATTCGCATGCCGCATACCGCGTATAAGGAATCTTAGCTTTATCCAATGTTTTTGAGTTCCTGTCATTTAAAGTGGCCTGGTATACCTCGTGGCGACGGAAACCGTACTCCGACAAATGATCTCCAAGCACAAATCTGCTTAGTTTTTATGTTTATATAATCATATATGTGGGGGGAGAGTTGTAGACTCACTGCACTTGAACTGGGACAGGGAGAGTGCTGAGGCTGGGTGAGAAGTAGGTGAGTGCTGAGGTCAGAGTGGAGGAGGGGGGCTGGGGTCCGAGTCCTGGCCTGTAGCTGGCAGCTGTTGTTTTGAAAATGGATGGGTGAGTGGAGAGAAGGGAGAGTAAAACTGATGTATTTTCAATTTTCTTTAGCATAGTTCAAACAAGAAATATATTTGCTTTAATGTGAAATATATCTTAGTACAATTACATTGCATAATTCAATCAGAAACACATATAGAAGGAAACACATTTTTTGTTGTTGAATGTAAAATGCAGTGAAACACATGGGGTTTGAGCCCACAAGACCAAACAACTTCAGATTACAAGTTCAACACTGTAACCACTAGGCCACAGAGACCACACATAGTTCCTTGTCTCAGTTCAGCCTATTTGTATATATGACATCATATATACAAGGTGTGTGATTGTGTATGTGTGATTATATATATATATATATATAATAGGTGTATATCATATGTATGATGTATATACTAGTCATATATCAAATGTATGTGTCCCGAGGGCATCATACGATGCCCACGTAGTAAATACATTTGATATATACACTAGTAATTGTATGTCATATATATACGACGTATATACAATGTATGTATATATATGGACCCAAAAAATATATATTTATTGATCTGCCAATACTAATATATATTTTACCTCGGTATACCGCCTCTGGCTAGCCGCAGGCTAGGGAGAAGGAAGCACATCCGGGTCCAGCAATTAGCATAAGTGACTCACAACGGGAGGACGTTTGTGAGTTGCTCCAACAGGATTTATCTACTAACTACTTCTTAATCACAAAGTAAGTAATGGAAATTTAGTTTAAACTGTTTATGATGCCTTATAGCATCACATTATGAAAGTTCAGAACTTTCTCAGGTCCAATTTGGACTTTGTATGTGTTTTTTACTTGAGGATAGAACACTGCGTGCCGCTGGCACTTACGAAACCGATAGTCCTTTGTTCTATCGACACCTGTTTTTGAGACAGGGAGAAATGGTAACCCGAGTTGCTCATTTCCTAAGAAAATTCTCCCGGATCCTGCCTAGAGGATGTTGTTGGGGATGCTTCTGGGTGTTTTTTATAAACACCCCAGACCGGTTTTTAAGGCGAACCTCCGAGTTTCGTAATATTTTCTCCAACTTGCTGGCGTCGTAGTCGCGGGTGGGAGAAGTGTACGGAACAGAGAGAGTGGGCGATCTTCGGATCGATACCCCCCGTTTGGTTGGTTTCGTTACCATAACCTTACGGCAAAACTTAGCTTCACGCCTGTACTGAAACGTTGTAATACACGCTATTCTGTACCATATACCTCAACCCAGTTTACTGGCTACACTTTGTGTTGTTGAGATGATTCCGGTTAAGTAACACCTTTGTCGTTACAGGAACCGATGGCCACTCGGCGGAATAAGCAGCCTGCGGCAGCAGAGGGCATTGCCCCTACGGATTACGATTCGTCACCAGCGCCTACGGCTCCGCCGTCTCCACAGCCCGGGGCACAGGTTTCCGACCGGGACAGTGACCAGCCACCTCAACCAAGTGATTGGGAGGCTAAGATGGCAGCCATGATGGAGGATAAGATGCGCCAATTCCAGGCTCTTTCCTTTGCGGGCCCTCCCCAAATCCCTGATGAGGATTGGGAGGACTTTTCGGATGACGAGGAGGACACGGTTTCGGCCCCCGAGGTTCCGAAACCGAAAGCGCGCGGCAAGAAACGCCGCACTGTGAGCAGCTCAGGTGACGAGTTCACCAAAGCCTCAAACGCTAAACGTCCTAAGAAATCAAAGAAAAAGAAAAGAAAAAGAAAGACTCGTCCTCGGACTCGTCAAACGACTCCTCTTCCACGGAATCAGATTCCGATACGGAACGTGCGGGAGTGTACGCCAAAATAGGCGCTAAAGTTGGCAAAAAGATTGTCAAGAAAAAGGCAAAGAAGGTGCGTACCACAACCATGATGCGGAATACCGTCAATGGCCACTTTACCACGTTCAAACCGGTGGAGGTCATTAATAAATTGACGGAACAGATTTCCGGCGTCAAAGGTATTCCGGCTACGGTGTGTAAGGAGATGGATGCGGGCATCCATCTGTCCGACGAACGGCGCCGCTATGAAACTGCCCTTTCTGTAATCCATAAGGCAGTTTTGGGCTCCTTGACCTCGATAATCCCATTGCTAACCGCATGCAGACCGAGAATAAGTTCTCGTCCTTAGCTCGGGTTATGGATAGGGGCATTGCCTTGCTCGCTGCAGCGAGCAACTATATGACACATCGCCGCTTCGAAAATGTCTTTAAATCCGTTACCACCGACGCGGGCAAAGAAGTCGCCCGGTCAAAGAAGATGACGGACCATGACGGCAAGGAATACACCGTCTATTCCGGACCTACCCCCATCAAAGGCAAGCCTCTGGACAAGTCCAAGATGTTTGGGGGTCAGCTTGCTTATTTGTACAAGCAGGTACAGGTGGACACTAAGAGTGCTAAGAATACGGAACTCAAGGGCCGTAAGTCACAAAACCCACTCGGGTAGACGTGGGCGAGGGCCCACCCACCACGCCCTGCCACGTCTATTAAATCACTTGTACCAAGATTAGGTCACATTACCATAGTTTTTTGGTTTTTTGGAATCATTTTATCCTGAATTAGTAGGTAAAGATTGCTGGACCCGGATGTGCTTCCTTCTCCCTCGCCCACGTCTACCCGAGGCTCCTACCTCGGTAAAACAATAGTTATCCATCATCTATACCCAGGTAAGATTCGTCTAACTAATCTATATAGGCCCACGTTAGTAGAACCATATCAGTTTCTACACTCACCTATGACAAACTGCACATTCTATGATTCAGCCGGGTCTGAGCATTAATGGTTTGATGGGATCTGCCGCAATTGCACAGGTTTCTGGGCTTAATGCTATGATGGCAGCAGCCGTTCTCGGCTTTGCCTATGTGTTATCGTTTGGACGGGATCCATCACAAATGCGCTGTTCCACAGCGTATGCATCGGAGGATAGCCTGGGGTCGTAGCACCATATCAGTTTCTACACTTACCTATAACGAACTGCATGTTCTGCGATCCCGAGTCATCTACCGGTGCCTACACTGCAGAACGGCTGCTGCCGTCATAGCATTAAGCCCAGAACCTGGCGCATTTGCGATGGATCCCGTCCAAATGATAATGCATGACCAGAACAGTCGCTGCCATCATAGCATTAAACCTGGAAATCTGCGCATTTTAGGCGGATCCTGTCAAGCCATTATCGCTCAGGTCTGGCTGGATCATAGAATATGTCTGCTGGCATTGTGCATGTTGCTGGTAACATAAGTAATTCACGATGGTGGAGACCGTGCTAGTGTACCAGGATAATTACCCTGACGCGTCGCTACTGCATTTTCATCCCTTGTCAAAGTTGTCATAGCATTCATTCACTATGGGTAGGCTACATAAGGTTTCATGGTGAATCTAAACAAGCCAGTGGGCATTCACTGCTGGAGCAGCAAAAGACACGGATCATTTTCAAATTTTGAATCTGAACGGTTTAGGGCCATCTTCTGTCAAAAAAACATCCACCCACCCTATTCAAGTGTTTATTTTAATAGTTTGTTTGTTGTTGTTTTAAGTCCTAGCAACATTTAAGGTCATATCAGGACGTGTACCGACTTGTGACAGCGCGCACTCATGGCAACTTTATAGTGCTGTCCCACTGGGAAGTGCAAATATGCTAAATTAATTTTGGTGATCACGTCAAAACCACGACACCATAAGGCTTCTGCAGTAACAGGTTCTGTTCAACTGGCTCAGTATTCCTTCCATACAGCAACAGATGCTGAGAAAGTGCACCCATATTTAACTTAAGTTGGATATATAGAATCCAATCTAGATAATTAGCCTAGTTTTGATAATTTTATGCGGCTTTAATGCTGCATCAGAAAGGAGTTCTGGAGGACCATTCACACATGATGATCTGCAAACCTTTTCTCACAGCCTAACAAAAGTATTACATTGCCTTCGGAGCTGTTCCGTGCCCGCATTCATTATACAGGAGTTGAATATGGATTCGATAAAGCTTTTTGCCCTCCTGACAAATCTTGTTAAACGTGACTCGCATGGTACGCCATCAACCCCCCCCCCCCCTCTTCCATTCTATTTATTACCTAATTATTCAATAAAATACTTGGTTTTGGTTTATTGGTGGTTTAGAACATCCACTACGACATTAAAGTTGCATAGACCGATGGTTTGGAGTTTCTGTCATTTTCTGAGATAAATATATTAGGTTGATCATCATAACCTAGCTTACTTTAGTTTGAAGTAACTTTTATTTTAAATTGTTAACTTTGAAGATATTTGAAGTGCAACCATTCAACATTAATTTTGGCAAGCTTGCCAAAACTCGGACAGCATAGGCTTCTGCAGTAACAGGTTCTATTAAATTGCCTCAGTATTCCTTTATAAGTGGCGACACATGTTTAATAAGTGCACCAGTATCTAAGTTACTAGTTAGACATATAGAATCAAATCTAGATAAATGCTTTAGTTTTGAAAATGTGAAACTTTCAACGGACTATGCAGCTTTAAGGTCATATCTAAAAAATACCGACTTGTGACAATGCACACACGAGGCGACTTTATAGTGCTGCCCCACTGGAATACCCCAGTCATTACATTATGCAGGTATTGATTGAGCCACCCAATCCATTGCATTATCCACACAATACAGAGTGCCAGGCAAGTTAGCAAAAGTCAATTGTGTAAGTCTTTGGGTTTGACTCGGACGGAGCCTGATCCCACAACCTGCCGTTGGGGGATTGCATGCTCTACCCACTCAGTCATCCAATGTTACAATCCACAGATCAAACGAACAACCAACAGGTGAGTGGTAAATATCATGGCGTTACGGAGACAAGCTGCCCTAGTTCCCTCCCAGTGAGACAGAGCGAGTGGAACTAGGCCCGACACTCTCAGTGTATGCAAACACATCATGCTGACCCACTTACACTATTACAGCAAGATGGAACTGGCAGTGACAGCATGTCTGCATAATTACACACCCACCCGGCAACACAAACTCACTAGCTAGCAACACAAACACTACTACTGACCTGCTGGGGATGCTTGCTCCGGGAGTGTCCATACCATAGAGTACAACAACAACTAACTAGGTCAACAACAGTGCGAGTTGTGTTGCCACAACCTGGACGTCTTCGACTGGCAACCCGACTGAGAACCACCGTTGATCAAATAAGAAAAAGCGCGGGAATTCTGCCGAGCCACCGAGAGAATACCACCCTGTGTGGCTGCCTCCACGTGGCCTGGACGGAAGTATCAGCGGTGTGGTGTGGTGAGTGGGTGGCTGTGTGTGCAAGTTCTACTCTCCCAGTCTCAGTAGTGATGTGACTCAGAACCAGATAGCTGTCTGCTTACACCCACGGCTGGGTGCTTCGGTTCTGGCCCTAATGACTCCGATAACGAAAGCGGTTGAGGGACATGTATACCCCACCCACCCACCCACCCACCTACCTACCTACCCACACACCTCCACACCCCACACACCTCCACACCAATGTGTCTGCATTATTGGCAGCCTCAGGGTAGCAGTGACCCACATGGGAAATGAAAGTTGCATTGTGGAGTTCTCTGTGGTGGAGTGGTTAGAGTGTCTGACTTTTTTCTAGGTCAGACTCCTAATCTGAGGGTCGGTGGTTCGATTCCCCATGCCCCCAGCTCTGCCAATTTGGATTTCCACCGCTGTGTATAACTTACAGCGTCATCAAAGGCTGGTTGCTCTCATACCATGTCTATGTGGTGTGGGAGGTTAAAAAATCCCTTGGGTCGGTAAAAGTGTAGGCTCAGGCTTTCTATCGACCAGCAGTGGAATGAGGAAGACCAGTCGTCTATGACTGAAATTTCCCCTGCTTAAACAACTAATGGACCAAAAAATACAAAATAAAACAGTCCGATCGATTTCGAATGTTTGCATCATTTTTTAGATAAATATATCAAGTTATAACCTACTATTCATTATTCCAGAGTCATTTTGATGGAAAATGGCTAGTCTTGGAGCAATTTGAGTTGAAAGAACCCAAAATCATTTCGGCAAGCTTGTCAAAAGTGCTGTTGTGGCCCAGATTCACATCTCGTGATGGTCATGTGATGAGGAATGATAATGACCTCTTAATGTGTAGGTAGTGTGGAACCTGACTAATGCCATATATGGTACTGGGAATGAGGGTAGGACTAATAAGGTCACGAGATTGACCTAATTGGTTAGTGATCTCCCTGCCTAATGGCTGTCTCAAAGTAGGTGCCCTAAGGGATGGGGGTTAATAAATTCACTGATTATTCTGTATGTGCTGCCCCAAAGCCTTTGTTAATGCACCAGCACCTAAGTTGGATATATAGAATCAAATGTAAGTATGTGTTTTGGTTTTGAAAAAAAATATGTTTCATCGGACCATGCAACTTTAACGACCGTGAAGAAAGCTTTAACAGAAAATGCCTCAGAGCTTTGATCATTGTGGTTATTATTAAAGCTGCCTACTTCAGTGAAAGGACAACATTTTCATAAGTAAAACACTTACCTAGATTTGCTCGTGTATATCCAACTTAGATCTTAGATATTAGTGCATTCAATATACATATTATATATATTATGAATGGAAGGAATAAAATATTAAAGTTGCACAGTCCGATGGCTTTGTCATTTAAAAAAGTAAATATATTAGTAAAAAGTAAAGTATATTAGGTTGATCGTTATAATATAACTTATAAGTTATAACCTACCTATCTTACTTTTGGTGAAGTAACTTTGATCTAACTATAGATGGTTAACTTAGGAGATATTTGAAGTGCAAACATGTCAAATTAATTTGGGCGTACTTGTCAAAATTCCATACACTTCTGCAGTAACAGATTATATTAAATGGGCTACTAATTAGTTGGTTGGTTGTTAGAGTTTTACGTCCTGCAACATCTAAGGTCATATCAGGATGGGTACCGACCTGTGACAGTGCGCACTCATGGCGACTTTATAGTGCTGTCCACCAGCACCATGACCTAATATTCCACTCAGTTACATTATCCTGACACTGAGCCAACCAGTCCTTGCCCTACCCTAAGAATGCCAAGCGCCTGGGTAGGAAGCGACAAGAATACGTTTTTAAGTAATTGGTTTGACTCGACCAGGGTTCGAACCCATGGGTTCGGATCACCCGATCTCCCAAAACGGGAGACAGACGCTCACCTTATTCAGCCATGCCGTGTGGTCTGGTCACTAATTAGTAGCCTACTTTATCAAGGAATCACAGGAAAATGCTGAAAGTCAGGCTTTAACTGTCCTTATTGCGATTGTATTATCACCCATGGCTAACTCCTTATTTGGGTTTATATTCTAGCAACATCTAAGGTCATATAAGAACGAGATTGGGACTAACCAATTAATGTTATATACATTGGCAGAAATCTGTGAAAGCACGATCTCTCACCCCTGTTCTATGCAGCAATACCTGTTAAAGTTTCATAGTTCGATGGTTTTGAGTTCTCTCATTTTCTGAGATAAACATATTAGGTTGTTCATTATAATCTACCTTACTTTAGTAGTTGAAGCAACTTTTATTTTAAATAGCAAACTTTTGAGATATTTGAAATGGAAACATGCTAAATTAATTTTGGCAAGCTTACCAAAAATCGATCACCATAGGCTTCTGCAGTAACAGGTTCTATTAATTGACTCAGTAGTCCCTTTTATGTGCCGGTAAATGTTTAATATCAGTATCTGTGGTAGATATGTAGAATAAAATCTAGATAATTGTTTTGGTTTTGAAACATGAGGGTGGTTTCAGGCAAAAAACCGGAAATCAAGCAGAGATTATTTTCACAACGGCAAATTTCCGTTTACACATATAAAAAATGCCCCTAGGTATTGAAAAAACACCGCGAAATCCGCTTAAAAACGGAAACGTATCACCTCTGTCGACTTACTATATTTATCCAAAAGAAATATGGTAGAAGCTCAAAGCCATTGGACTATGCACCTTTAATACTATTTATCAGGGTGGGAGTTAGGTTGACGATTCCTTACCAAAAGACACAAATTGTATATTCATTTGATTTCACTTAGGCATGAGGCAAAGGGATTTATTGAAACTATGAAATCCAGGAATTAAATAGCCTTCATAATGTGTAGCCGTATTACATGTGAGCAATAAACACCAACACATTATTTTACTTTTTCAGGCACTGCGCCAACAATTTTACACTGCAAACAGCATGCATGACCTTTTTACCAAAGTTAAACAAGAAGACATTTTAGCTTTTTTGAGGGCAGCTGGTCTGTACCACCTCATATAGTTCATTAAAACAATTTTTATTAATTAATTCTTTCATCTATTTTGGCCTTTTAAAAATTAATAAGTGTCTATTGACACCTAACTGATTGTATGTTTTTACATTATATGTAAAGGCGATGGTTGAATAAAAAACAAAAAATTCTCGCCGTGAATATGGCCTATGCTGCCGACACGGCGTAAAGAAAGCACCAATCAATCAACATTTACTTTTTCATTTTGCCAATTTCTTACACTCGTTCGCCTTTATGTTTACTACGTGCAGGGCTCGTCACTAGTGACACATATATCATATCATAATTCATATGGGACTAATGGGGGCTGTGTCACATTGCCAAGAACATCGGCGGCCAATTGTCCAGCGCATGTCAGTACGTAATTTGAAGTATATACTATACACATGCATGCACACAAACATGTATGTATGTATGTATGTATGTATGTATGTATGTATGTATGTATGTATGTATGTATGTATGTATGTATGTATGTATGTATGTATGCATGTATGTATGTATGTATGTATGCATGCATGCATGCATGCATGCATGCATGCATGTATGTATGTATGTATGTATGTATGTATGTATGTATGTATGTATGTATGTACGTACGTACGTACGTACGTACGTATGTATGTATGTATGTATGTATGTATGTATGTACAATGAACGACCGTGTGGGTGGGTTCTCTCCCCACTACACGGCAACTGTAGATTACACCCCGACCCCGGGAATTTATCTACTGCGACCACCAATACAGTTCGGTTTTAAACACTTATACCAGTAGCACCCACCCCCACCCATCGAGGTTGTATAAATATGAAAACACGAGAAACTCCCAAATAATTATGACAGAAGCTATTGTTGTTATTTCAGCTGATTTGGACTAGCTGCTGATGACGATATCAGACTACATATACATATATTGTAAATAACTGTATTGTCACATGGCTGGAAGACCAGTGCCACGGCGCTGACAAAAGACTTTATTCAATGAATAAACTATATTTACAACAAAAAAAAGGGGAAAAAAAGACACTAACGTCGAATAATACTTATGGCGCCTACATAGGTAATTTCGTACTTGGATTGTGTCTGGTTTTACGTCCTAGCAACATCTAAGGTCATCAGGACGGCACATGGATTGTAGAAGTGGGCATAAAACATGGCCGTTACACATTTAGTGATTGTGACACAGTTCTGCGGGCATATTGCACACCACCTGCCGCGCATATAGCAGCAAGTCGCCCCACACCCACCCCGGGAGAAGTGTTGGGGTTATTGGGCAACGGTAACGCACAATTTAATTATCAGTATTGCTATACTGAATAATAAATGGATTTTATTGTTAACTATACTACCACATAGTATACACAATTCCAGTTGAGCCCAATGGATTACCTACGTGGACTGCATTATAACTAATAAGGATGAAAGGAACATCGCTCCCCCCCCCCCCCCCCCCATTCTCCTCAAAAATCGTATTCCGGTAATTTTTCAGCGACTCTGGCTATGAGAGAGACTGCCCGATTTCTTTGATCCCCCCTCCCCCAGAAATCAGTGCAAATGTGCACATCTTTCCATCCCAGAAGCCAAATAAAAGCTCACGAGAGAAGCACGCTAGAAATGGCTGCCAAGGTATGGAATGCCCAAACAGTAAAGGAATGAAAAATTCCTGACCTAAAAACATACACAAAATATCTGTGCAAAATAAGGCTAGGAACCCCCAACTAAGCTGCACTTCAAAGGGGCAGGTGATATGTCACGGCCCACCAGCGAGACGCCCAATGGAAGGTAACCATACCAAAAGCAGCCAGATAGCACACCACACAGCTACATACAAGCCTATGATATGTAAATAGGAGTAGGCTAGTCTAGAAATAAGAGTAGAAAAAATAAAGCACATATATGCCAAGAAAATCCAAAAAAATTAACATAGACTACTAACCAGACCAACCAACTATCTACATAGACTACTAACCAGACCAACCAACTATCTATCTGCTACTGAAATACAGGCAATCAAATACCTTATCAGCAGCTACTGTGTGATAAGACAACACCAACACTACAGCTGGCCAGCATTGAAAACAAGCCTGAATACCCAGGCTTATATGCTATGGACAGTATAAATACAGCCTCAATAACAAAAATCCCTAAATGACACAACTCAAACGGACATCTATTTTTAGCTCGGTACATCAGTGACAAACAACCCGTCTATTTCACATCTCCACACAATACACGTGACTTGACATGCCACCAGCTGCCGTTTGATATCGCCATCTTGCCGACCAGACAGGATGGCCGAATGGGTAAGACCACTGACTGGCTTCCCACAGGTCATGGGTTCGAACCTCGATCGAGTCAAATCAATGATGTACAAAATTGATAGTCGCTACATAGCCTAGCGATCTACATTAATAGAATAGGGCAAGGACTGTTTTTTGGGGGGGGTTTAAAAAAAAAGTAAAATCCAGGCAACAGCTAAGGACATATCAGGACGGGTACCGACTTGTGACAGTGCATACTCATGAGGACGTAATAATGCAGCCCCACTGGGAAATCAGGCCACCAGCACCATGACCCGATATCCCACTCACTGACTCAGTCACATTATCCTGACACTGAGCTAACCAGTCGGACTGGTTTGTTCAGTATCAGGATAATGTGACTTATTGAGATATCAGTCATGGTGCTTGTGCCCTGGTCTCCCACTGGGGAAGCACTAACAAGTCGCCGTCAGCGCGTACTGGAACAATTAAGTCGGTACCCATCCTGATATGAAAATAGATGTTGCTAAGTTGCCAAACTCCAACAAACAAATACAAACAAAGCCACACAGCATTAACTGCCGTTAGAGGGCGGTGTACACACGCAGAATGGACTCCACCCTCAGCGAAAACATACAGACAACCAGGTCGTCACTTAGCCTCCAGGACCAGTGCACAACACTGCTGGAGGAGACACCACCCCCCACCCCCACCCACCGAGTTACCTGGGCCTAGCCACATACCTTTGCCAGCATCTTTGTAGGTAAATTACACAAACGATATGCTATATAATAAATATACTTTATTAAATGTCCAAATAGCATTGATAATGCATTCTGTCTGGTGGTATGTCTATTACAATACCCGGTGGTCTGCCCATTCCTATAAAAGTTATATAGCACTGGCCAGTCTGATATCACTGATTATCAGTTTTAGGTCATACCAATCAAAATGGTTAATGCTTCAAAGGAAAGACCAATTAAAACACAATTATTGTTGTAATATTTAGGTTTTAGATCCCGTTTTCAACTTAATATCTGGGCAATACTTACAAATACACCCAAACGATATTGTTTGTTGGGGTTTTACATCCTAGTAACATCTATGGTCACATCAAGATGGATACCAACTTGTTACAGTGCACACTCGTGGCGACTTTATAGTGCTGCCTCACTGGGAGATCTGGATGTCAGCACCATAACCCGATATCCCACTCAGTCACATTATCCTAATACTGAGCTAACCAGTGATTGCCCTATCCTAGTAATGCCGAGCGTCAGGCTAGGTAGCAACAAGTATCAATTTTGTAAGTCATTGGTTTCACTTGACTGGGATTCAAACTACCGAGCTTCCGCACGGGAAGCCTTGGCTCTACTGATGATTATGATTGATTGATTGATTGATTGGTGGTTGCTTTACGCCGTGTCGGCAGCATAGGCCATATTCACGGCGAGAAATGTTTGTTTTTTGTTCAAACCATCGTTTTTAGTTTTACATGTAAAAGCAGACAATCAATATAATAGTGTAGTACTAGTGCGAAACCCAGTCTAGACACAATGTTCTGCATGACCCCCCCCCCCCCCCCACCGTATGAGAGTATAATAAACAGGTCATGAGAATGGTATATCAGCTATAAAACCATATTCACCATACATCCAGCATACAAACGCTTTTCGCCATCGTCAGTGTTGTAAGGTGCACACACAGATGAGTCATGGATAGTAAGTAGGGCTTCGTATTCCTGAATACATATCACAATAGTTAATGCAGTAACCGCAAACAATTAGTTCTATACTCATTGTGCTAGAAATCCTTCTGCTGTAACAAAAGCCAATAGTCCAATAGACCAAAAAGCCACCACTGCAGAGTCCGTCCACGACGCACCAACATCTATCAACACGCAGATGTTCTTAGTCAATGTTGACAAGAATGGGACATTGCAGCTATAGTTCTTAAAGCTGCATAGTCCGATGAATCATCAAATTTTCAAAACCAAAGCAATTATCTAAAATTGATTCTACATATCTAACTTAGATAATGACGCATTTATTAAACATGTGTTGTCACATAAAAGAGAATACAGAGGTAATTTAATAGAACATGTTACTGCTGAAGTCTATGGTGTCAGAGTTTTGGCAAGCTTGCCAAAACTAATTTAACATATTTGCACTTCAAATATCTCAAAACTTAGCCATTTAAAGTAAAAGTTACTTCAAACCAAAGTAAGGGAGGCTATGGCAATCAATTGAATATATTTATCTCAGAAAAGTGGTAGAAATTTAAAACCATCGGACTACGCAACTTTAAGCGCCCACCACTCTACTGACACAGTGACAGCGGTCACACTGAGTCTCCTGTCCTGGATAGTCCCGATGTCTGCTATGAATTCCTCCACCCGCAGTAGGTGTCAACTCATGACACAGCCATGGTGTCACACTTTGGGAAAGATCCAAATAGGGAACCCAGAAAGGTCCCCCACATTGAAATTGGAGGGGGCGGGGACGGGGATGCTAATCGGTGGGTACTCAAACACCAACTTCACACTGAAACTGCACCCATCATAACAAACTCACCGTAAAGTTGTGAACAGTTGTGTCCTGCTTGTCAGGTTGTGCTAAGTAATACTTCCAACTAGGTGGATCTTTCTTTACTGTGCGCCGTGTGCTATGTTCCTGGAGTGGTGCAGACGCCAATTGGCAACCCTTTGAATGAAAGCACTCTCCGGGACTGGTTACGGTGCGCCTACGTCCTGTCCTGTGAGCAGGTAACTTGGCGGGGAGGGGGGGGGGGGGGGGGGGGGGGGGGGGGGGAGACTGGCGCGCTGCTACTAACAACACTCCGGTAACGGTCCCAGCAAGGCACTGAGTCGGCGCAGTTCGCTGTCAACGTTTCCAAACACCCCCCCCCCCCCACACCCCCAACTTCAAACTCCACCATCCCGACCAGACTCCGCTCCAGCCGGGCGCAAATCAAAACCACCCCCACCCCCCACACCCCCTACCACGCGGCCATACCCCAGACAGGATGGGCACGTTCGGAAACTCGCATCCTGGTGGTTTATGCGCATCCGGGTTTTGATTGTTTGTTTGTTGTTGTTTTACGTCCTAGCAACATCTAAAGTCATATCAGGACGGGTACCAACTTGTGACAGTGCGCACTCATGGCGACTTTATAGTGCTGTCCCACTGGGAAACCAGGCCGCTGGCACCATGACCTGATATCCCACTCAGTCACATTATCCTGACACTGAGCTAACCAGTCCTTGTCCTATCCTAATAATGCCGAGCGCCAGGCTCGGAAGCGACAAGTATCAATTTTTAAGTCATTGGTTTGACTTGACCAGTGTTCGAACCCACGACCCCACGATCTGCCAGCATGGTCTAACTCAGCCCGTCTGGTCCACCCGCTACTAATTTGGTATGACGCTATACAGCACCTTATATTTCCAGGTGGTCACCCAGCCAAGTATTGATATCATAGGATGCTGACATATATAAACTCAGCGTATATATATTTCCAGACAAGAGGTTTAAAATGGACATTGTAATTTTCTAATATGCCCCAATATCTGAATGATTCCCAGTGCTACAGCTTTGTTTGAATATGCAAAGCATACGAGTAAAAACGCACAACATCAAGTAATTATAGACGGGTCATGATGTAGGTCACATCAGGGAAACATCACTGAACACACAAAACAGACCCGTCATTAAATACGCTATCTGAATGCATGTTGTACCGGGTTAACAATTTCAGGTATAAACGCCCAATACCAAGTAAATATATAATAGATGGGTCAATGATATAAATTATGTCTGGGAAGTGGAGGATAGACAACCAGCATTCAATACCCAAAACAGCCTCTCCATTGTATAATGTACCTGGATACAGTCGTTGTACTCAGTCAAATATTTGTTATGCCTACTATTGCCAAGATTGTTCCGAATTATCATCGAATTATCATAGCTTGCGCCCACCCCCCATTTCCCATGTCTGGAAAAAAACTAAATCTCCGAATTTTATAGGCTGTATATAGTTGGTTAGTTCGCTGCCATTGTAATACTTAATTAACAAAGGGAACAAACTATATTTGCTAAGTAATCAGTTTCTAAGAAGTGACGGTAGTTATTCACTTCCCACGTCCGTTAAAAGAAAAAGAAAAAGAAAAAGTTATTGTCACGAGCTGATTCACTAATACGCACAATATGTTGCGCCGTATTCACATCTAGTGTATGCACATACACACACACACACACATACATACATACAGTAGTGAGGTGCACTGACCTCCCTAGCTGAAATGTCACTTTGCTGCTCTAGGCGCAATTTGCCTTTCATTTGCAAAGTCATCCCCACATTAATATAATTACATACACTCATATAAATAACATATAACATAACGAATTATACGAGTATAAATAATAGATGAAAATGTCTTATTATTATTATTATTATTAATATTATTATTATTTCTCCTTGTGAGCATTGGTGGAGTGCCCCCCCCCCCCCCGCCCCCACCAAACTCCCTTTGGAGAGGAGTGAATGTATGTGCCCCCCCCCCCCCCTCTGGCGCCTCACACCGGAGGATTCTTTCTTTTTGTAGGGCTAGTGCTAGGGCTAATAATCCATATTCCAGACATTAAAGACTCAACCACTAACTCTCTCCCTTCTAGTTCATTTGAACCAGACTAGTTATACATATACATACATATATCGTAGATATACATACATTCATATACATTATAAACACATATATACATATGCATACACATATGTATATAGATGTTATACATGCATTTGATATTCATACATTTCATACATTCATACATTTCATACATTCATACATTCATACATTCATACATACATACATACACACACATACATTATATACACACATCGTATTATAATAATAGGAGTGCAGAGTGGATGTATCTTTCCGAACGCCTCCAGACGCTCCCAGTATTTACCCAGCAGCGCCTCCCACCAGCGTGCGTGCCGAGACGGACCAAAAGCGCGCCCTGGCGGTGAATAAATAAGAATAGACTACATCACGATTGTGGGATGCATCAGAGCAAAACATACCCCCCAAAAGCACATGGCACATGCTAATACACTGGGTGCAGCTATGAAATGTGCTAGTTTCAGATCATCTCAGCTCTTGTTTGAAACATAGAATACCAGCTAAAAAAATATATATAATAAATTAAGATATTAATCTTTTATCCAGCATTGCATTTACATCAATATAATCAGCAGATCTTATGCCATGTGCATTTAGATTTAGAAAGATCTGGGCACTCAGACTAGTGTTAGAGCCATAGCCAGAGTACTCAATGCATTGTCAATGGCAGTGAGCAATCTCCATACAGAAAAAGTAAAATATTGATAAAACCACACCACCTAGAGACAAACCACTTGGAACACATATAGAAAACATGTTTATCAAAAAGATTATATTAAATTGATATGGTTAGGGTTTTGGATTTCTATTAATTTTGAATAAAACTGACGTTTTTCACTGCGCGTATAGGCAAACTCAATGGCCGTACGCCTTTGCTTTGCTCCCAACGCCGTTTTCAGCGCATGCGCAGTCGGAACCGTGATCTAGTTTATACCACGTTTACCTTACATGGAACCCCCCCCATTCACCCCCCCTTTGCCCCCCCCCCCACACGCCCCCACCAATAGATTGATTGATTGGTGGTTGCTTTACGCAGTGTTGGCAGCATAGGCCATATTCACATTGAGAAATGTTTGTTTTTTGTTCAAACCATCGCTTTTACATGTAAAAGCAGACAATCAATTATGTGCCAATAGACACTCATTAAATTAGAAAGCTCACAATCATATATTTGTGGTCAAGATAAACAAATTCCCATAGAAAAAGAAAAGTTTTATTGATAATTTATAGAATTTATTTAGTAAACTATATGAGGTGGTACAGTCCAGCTGCCCTCAAAAAGGCTAAAATGTTTTCCTGTTTTACCTCAGTAAAAAGGTCATGCATACTGTCTGCAGTGTAGAATTGTTGGCGCAGGGCCAAAAAATCAACACAACTTAGTCAAATGTGTTTGAGTGTCAGTGGGGACTGACACCCAATACATTCAGGGGGAGGTTCCCCCTTGAGCAGAACCTCCACCAATAGAAGTGACACAACTCGTCATAATGGATAAGCTGTCATCTTAAACCCACAATACAAAGTTACACCTGTCTTCCACGACCCCTATGACCTGCGAACCCCTGACATGTGCGGAGAATTTGTCAATGCGCAAACTGCCTTTGCTTCGTTTGATTGTGTCTTTGATGACAAAACTATTGCTGTCAGGACCACATTGGTCTGGATGCAGAATTGATGGTTGAAGATATACACTACTAGACTATAACAGATGTGCCGATTCCTTGGCTGGTTGGTTGGAGTTTTACGTCCTGACAAAACATAAGGTCATATCAGGATGGGTACCGAGTTGTGACAGTGAACACCCATGGCGACTTTATAATGCTGCCCCACTGGGAGACCAGGCTGGCAGCATCATGATCCAACATCCCACTCAGTCACATTATCCGGGCACCAAGCCAAGCAGTCTTTACCATATCCTAATAATGCCGAGCGTCTGGCTAGGAAGTGACAGGTATAAATGTTGTATGTCATTGGTTTGACTCGACCGGGAATCGAACTCCCAATCTTCCACACGTGAAGCCTGCTCTCTACCGATTCGGCCATCACGTCCGGTAAAAAAAAAGATATGCACCCATGATTTGTGACACGCAATTAGATAAAAGTTGTTAATTTATTTAAACACATTAACCGGACCAGTGAGACGTGAGCGGCCGTTGCGAGAAAGCTGCCGCAGGCAGGGTGTGTGTGTGGGGGGCGGGGGGGGGGGGGCTCAAGGACTGGTGCAAGAGGCGGGAGTGGAACAGCTCCGACCCATCTCCCAACTAACTTTGTATTGACCAAACTTAAAATTCAACACCTAGTTTGTAAAAATTCTAGGCTTTCAAGGCCATGGATTTGATAAATATAACTAAAGATGGGACGGGCGAATGAGTTGAGCGTCTGCTTCCCGTCGTGGTCGTGGGGTTCAAACCCTGGCTGAAAAAAAAAGAATACTTGTCGCTCCCTAGTCTAGCACTCTACAATTACTAGAATAGGGCAGGAAGCAGTGGAATGGGGATGACCAATTATCTGCAAATGGAACTCCCTCTGCTTAATCAATGAATGTATTTTTTTTAGATATATTTGTTTAAAGTAGTATTAGAGGACTTTCAAATCCCCATGTGAACTCTGTTAAAGCCTAAGGAAACATCGCAGTGGGATGAGTGAATATACATGTAAGAGTCCCACTCCCAGTGGCAACAATTTTAAAAATCACTGAAAAACTAGGGGGGGACCAGGGGCATGGAACCCCCCTTGGTAATCTTTCAAAACCTACTATTAAAATGGTGCAATTTGGCACCTACTTGTACAGATGTTGGCCTTGAAATTCTAACTGTTTTAAGACTTAACATATAATTAAAAGTTCTCGCTGACAGGATTTCTCCCTGCTGATTTGAAAACTCGGGTTTTTGCTGAAATCAGCGATTTTGCTGAGAAATGGGATCCCTGTACATGGATGATGAGGGCGAATGTTATGCCTGCAGAGAGGCGAGGACCAAGATCCTCAGCACAGAGAAATTCAGAGCACACCGACAACCCTTTTAGTCACAGCCTCGACCAGTTGAACGGTTATGTGCACCCGAGCACTTGAACATTTTGTTTTAAAACTTCTTTTTTTTGGTGCTACGTAAACAGTCTCCTACCTCTCCCAACTTCTTTTTTTTATAATGCTTTCTTTGCAATTCTCCACCCCTACAGAACAATGACATGTCCTGTGTTGCAGACACATGGTACAGACTGGTTGTGTACACTGGAACACGACACCACTGAAGTAAAGACACTGCAGAGTTGTCAACCACTGCCTTGTGATACAGGTTCTTGACAGAACCGAAGGCTAAGGGAGCAAACCATAAACAGAAAACCATGTCACGGTGGCAGCATTAAGGGTGGATGATGTATGGAACTCCCAACATCTCCCGACCAGCCACTGCAGGGACAAATAGTTTTGCGCCTGTCTGGACATCTTCTTGCCGGTGTGAAACCTCTATTTGCTCCCAGAGAGAGTGCTGCTGGTAACTTGAAAAAGCCAGCAGCACTTCAACACTTTTGCAGGCAGCTTTCATGAAATCACCATCAAGAGAAACCTGAAGCTGAGAGACATTAAGACCAACTCATGGACATCACTCTCACAGCAGAGAGCTAAATGGAGAGCGGCAGTCAAGTAATGAAAGCAGTCTTTGTCGCATCGCGACCGACAGCATGATGATGATAATACATACATATATATATACAGATATATATTACTGACATATATTATTACATACAAGTAAAACACCACATACACAATGCAATAACGTAGTAATATAACGAGCAATATGTGTACACTTCCATTTAAACATGTTTGCTTGTGTATGAGTGAGACTATGAGATGTTGATTGATTGATTGGTGGTTGCTTTACGCCGTGTCGGCAGCATAGGCCATATTCACGGCGAGAAATGTTTGTTTTTTGTTCAAACCATCGTTTTTACATGTAAAAGCAGACAATCAATTATGTGCCAATAGACACTAATTAAATTAGAAAGCTCACAATCATATATCTGTGGTCAAGGGAAACAAATTCCCATAGAAAAAGAAAAGTTTCATTAATAATTAATAGAATCCATTTAGTAAACTATATAAGGTGGTACAGTCCAGCTGCCCTCAAAAAGGCTAAAATGTTTTCCTGTTTTACCTTAGTAAAAAGGTCATGCATACTGTCTGCAGTGTAGAACCGTTGGCGCAGGGCCAAAAAATCAACGCAACTTAGTAAAATGTGTTTGAGTGTCAGTGGGGACTGACACCCAATACATTCAGGGGGAGGTTCCCCCTTGAGCAGAAAAGCATGTGTAAGCCACGAGTGGCCAATACGGCAGGTCCCGCCGACCTCCCGCATGAGTCTGTGGTGGCTTTCCCACAGATGGTTCAATTTCTTTAAGTTTATTAATGTTTTCATCCCACTCATGTTGCCATTTGGATTTTATGTGGGTGGCTATTAGTGGTTTCAGATCAGAGTGAGGGATCAGACACGGTTCAAGATCACAGTTCAGGGCCTTCTTCGCAGCCCGATCAGCTCGTTCGTTTCCTTGTATGCCAGCATGGCCAGGCACCCAGCACAGGTGGATATCATACCCATCTGTTGTCAGTTGGTTCATTTTATAAATGACCGTTGCTAGAATAGGGTGATTCGTTTTCAGTCCAGCAACAGCCAGGAGGCAAGAGAAGGAATCACTGTATATAACATAGTTAGTGTGGTTGGATACCTCGATACACTCCAAAGCGAGAAGGAGTGCTCGGGCCTCTGCAGTGAAAATCGAGCTCTGATCGGGCAAACGTACACCAAATTTTTCCCGTCGGCAGACTGCCGCAGCAGCTACCCGGCTTTGGTCTTTCGAACCATCAGTGTATATGGAGAGGTGGTCTGCAAACTGGCCTTGAATCTCTGCATGCAGTCCTTGGTACTCGAGTGGATGTGTCCCAGACTTCCTCAGTTCCGTGAGTCGGAGGATAACCGATGGCTTTCTCAACGACCACGGGGGATGTTCTGGGACTTTGGCATCCTCCAACACGTCCAAATCCACGCCTAAGGCCTCCAAATGAGGTTTCATTCGGAGCCTCAGTGGCCGGATGTAATTTGGCCTGGCTTCATACCTGGATTCGTCATGTTGCTCGAATAGACAATTGTGTGCAGGATTCAATGCATTAGTTTTTATCTTGACTACATATTGCATGGCCAGTTTGATTCTCCTGTTATTAAGTGATGGTTCATTGGCTTCGACATAAAGGCTCTGAACTGGTGAGGTGCGGAAGGCCCCAAGGGCCAAGCGCAGTCCCTGGTGGTGGATCGTGTCTAGCAGCCCAATATATGATTTCCTTGCGGAACCATATACTATGCTGCCGTAATCCACTCGTGAACGAACCAAGGTTCTGTACACGGAGAGCAGAACATCTCTGTCCGCTCCCCACTCTGAGCTGGACAGCACCCTCAGAATATCTAGCGCTTTCAGGCATCTTGTTTTCAGGTACTTTATATGTGGCACAAAAGACAGTTTTGCGTCGAGAATGAGGCCCAGAAATTTGGTTTTCTCAACGACTTTAATGGGATCCCCATCCAGGGTCAGCTCCGGTTCCGCATGTATTCTACGCAGCAGGCAGAAGTGCATGCAGACTGTTTTGGTCTTGGAAAATTTGAAACCGTTCAGAACTGACCATCGATGGATCCCATTTATGCTTGGTTGTAGCTGTCTCTCTATGACATTCATGTTAGCACCGCTGTAATATAAAACAAAGTCGTCCACGATAATATAAAACAAAGTCGTCCACGAAATGGACTACAGGAGACCCCCTGCTTTACAGCAGCAGCTACCATTTGACCTTGACCGAAAAAAGGGTCACGGCCCGTATGTGCCTTGAGGTATCCTAGTTCCCATATGAGTGTAGGCGGGGGGAATAGGTAGTCTTGACACGGACGCGGAATGCTCTGCTGAAGGCTAGAAGAAAGTTCCTGAAGTAACTTTGGAAGTGGCCACGAAGGCCATCGCTATGAAGATCCTCCATTGATGCCCATGTGCCACGTTGTGTATTAGGCTTTTTCGACGGTCGGGACAAACGTACAGCCACACGTGCTCCTTTCTTAAGGGACGCACTCTCTAATGAAGGTCTCCATGCACACCAACCTGGTCGAGGATGCTGCGGCCCCGTCTGATAGCCACATTGGAAGGTTGGGCAGGTGGTTGTCCTGACTAGTCGCCAGACGAGGCGGTTGTTTACCATGCGCCCATGATTTAAGATGCAGCTTGTAAGGGTATGGGACGCTAGTTGTGGGTTCATCTGGTCTTTACCCGGTTTGGGAATCGGGTATTACTGTGCTCCGCCAAGAGGCGGGGACGACACCCGGACTCCAGATGTTGTTGAAGAGTTGAAGCAACAGTCTTGTCCTGTTCGGGGAGCATGTTTCAAAAATTTGATATGAATTCCTTCAGGTCCAACTGCTTGTGTCATGCAGAGCTTTCCAAAGAACACCATCAACTCATCACATACTGAATGGGGAGAGTTGTAGTGTCCTCGCATCGGAAGAAAAGTCCAAGAGCTTTTGCTCTTGGCGTTCCTTGACCACGAAGCCCGGGAAGGCAGTTTGCCAAAGACGAGTTTTCCCAGCAAAGGTGGCGAGCCAATTCTTCACTTAGTTCGTCGAGTGATGTGAGAATTGTGCCATTGTGTTTCAGGTGCTTGGACTACAGAAGAATCACCTCCCCTTCGTCATTCTTTGATCATTGTCCATATTTGCCCAACGGCGTGTGCATGGTGATGCTAGAACATATTGTCTCGCAACCCTGCCTCGACGCTTCTTTGATTGTTCTGCGAGCGCCGAGCGCGCACAGAAGTTTAAAGAGCGCCAGAATTTCAGCAGTCGGTCTCCTGTGGAATTTACGTGAGCTTTCTTTCGTTCCTTAATAGCCCTCCAACAGTCCGCATCTCAACCATGGAGGCGTCTCAAACGATTGGAGGTTGCCGAGGTCTTCGGAAACAGTTTTCTCCGCGAATCATCTAGCCATCTCAGTGAAGGCATCGATGTCAATGATGTCTGGATTCGTGAACTTTCTCGAACATTAGGGTCTGGAAGGTGGGCCAGTGGCTTTACAAAGCCGCCAGCTCCTCTTCGGACTTATGGAGATGCCCCCCCCAATTGAAAAATTGGGAAGTGGTCGCTCCCGCAGAGGTCATCTCCAGACCCTCCACGGAAAGTCCAGCGCCAGTTTGTTCTACAATGCTGAGATCGATGGGGATTTTGTTCCGGTAGCCGGGAGCAAAATCGAGTATGAACCATCGTTCATACCCACGAGCATGAGCGGGCCACAAGGTCCTCAATGCTCTTGCCTTTAGCGTTCCTATTGTCCCCCCCCCCCCCATAATGGGTTGTGGCCGTTTGTTAAAGTCACCTAGTAAATATGGGGACAGGTAACTGGTCCACAGGGCGGTCAAAGTTTCTTGTAAAAGTGAGAATGGGAGTCGGAGAATGTAAATGGAAACAGAGAGTGTACAGTCTTATGCAGCGTCAGAGAACAGCTACAGCCTGTAGGTGTTGTGTCTATCGCACTGGCGTACACACACATCAGTCCTGACCAAGATGGAGGAGCCGCAGCGGACTCGGTCTCCTTGGTGCGTGCTTGTTATGAATGGGTGTAGCCTTTAAGGATACAAAACTTCTCAGAAGCTTTTTATATAAGTTTTTCTTGTAGGCAACAGCAGTGGATTGAGGTTGCAACAAAGAAGAGACAACTCTTCGATGTTGCTCCTATACCTTGGCGTTCATTGAATAAGAGATGCACCTGTCACTGTCATTTTGGACGCCGTGACAGGGTTCTCCCCTCGCCTTTGGTTTGAGGGAGAGCACTTTGGACTGCGGCGTTTCCACAGTCTCAGCATCTCAATATCGCCCCAGGCCCTGATTATCTATTTGATGTTATGTTTTTGGAGATCGATGACCCCTGGCGTTTTGTCCGTCGGGGTCAAGATCCCTTCGGAACTCGGTTTCGACAAATTTCTTCTTCTTTTTGGGCATTGCCGGCTCGGCAGGTTTGCACCGCAATATAGTATTACTATTATTACTTTTTGATCGAAACGGCAGTCGGATTGATTTGGGATGGGGTGAAGGCAGTGGCTTACCCCAGTCAACCACGTCAGTTCAGTTCTGGCATTCAATTGTCTGTAGGAGCTTTGGTGCGCAGCATAGCTCTTGGTGATTGGCGAGGGTTGTTATTTCACTCGCCAGCCTTCGAGCTTTCTGGGTAGCTTAGCCGCTTCTCGTTTGATCTGCGAATTAGTTTTCTTTTTTACTAGACAGGCAGTCTTTAGATATGGCCATATGGTCACCCAGGCAATTGGAACATTTTGCTTGGTTTTGACAACTGGTGTTGTCATGACCTTTTTGACACACTTAAAACAGATGATTTCATTTTTGATTATTCCTTGCATGACCAAACTTCTGGCATTGAGCATCGAAGTGGGTTTTGGGATGAAGACATCCACCATTCACACTAAGGTATCCAATTTTCAATTCTTGGGCGGAATAAAGGCTTGCCAAACGTGGGAGATATGTCACTGTTTTTATGGACTTGTTTTCCCTCTTTATAACTATTCTTCGTACGTTTAACACTCCTTGATCACTTGAAGTCATTGCTATCCTCATCCTATCAACACCATCAAGATCTTAGTCCGGATTACTCCTTTGTAGAGTTGAGAGTTCGATGAGGGAGGGCCTTGATGCGATGCCTGTTGCGTGCTTGCACGTAGCAGATTGTCGGCATGCGTTTCTTAGCAATCCACAGAATATGTCACTGTTCGTAGTTTCTTCACGTCTTTGACTGTGCCAGCAATTCCCATAATGCCCTTGTGAATGGCAAAAGGGGAAAGTTTGGCAACTGATGCGATGTAAACTACATGGGTGCGAGAAAAGAACTACTAAAAAAACTGCAAACACTGCAGAACAGAGCCCTAAAAATCTGTCTAAGAGTAGACAAGCTGCACCCCACCTATGACATACACAAAAGAACCAAAGTGAAATTACTAGAAAATAGGAGAATAATTCATTTGAAAACATTAGCATATAGCTATAGTCAAAACATTAAACTTCTAACAAAACCACAAAGGGCTACTAGAGCAAATAATGCGCCACTACTAAAGCAGACCAGAAGCCAAATAAAAGCTCATGAGAGAAGCACGCTGGAAATGGCTGCCAAGGTGTGGAATGCCCAAACGGTAAAGGAACGACAAATTCCTGACCTAAAAACTTACAAAAAATATCTGTGCAAAATAAGGCTAGGAAACCCCCACTAAGCTGCACTGCAAAGGGGCATGTGATATGTCACGGCCCACCAGCGGGATGCCCAATGGAAGGTAACCATGCCAAAAGTAGCCAGATAGCACACCACACAGCTACGTACAAGCCTATGATATGTAAATAGGAGTAGGCTAGTCTAGTGATAAGAGTAGAAAAATAAATACATATATACCAAGAAAATAAAAAACAAACTAACATAGGCTATTATTACCATACCAACCAATTATCTATCTGCTACTGAAATGCAGGCAATCAAATACCTTATCGGCCTCCACTGTGTGGTAAGATAACACCAACACTACAACTGGCCAGCATTGAAAACAAGCCTGGGTACCCGGGCTTATATGCTATGGACAGTATAAATACAGCCTCAATAAAAAAGAAAAAAAAGAAGAAAAAAAAAAGGGGGAGTGTGTGTGTGCGGGGAGTGTAAGTATGTTGACACTGGTGTTGTAATGGGGGGGGGGGGGGGGTTAAGGCGCCAAAAGCCAACCGACAGTGAGCAACTATCATATCTATAGGTCAGGTGACTGGGGAGGATCCATGCCAGGGACACGCACTGGTTCCCGGCTTAATGTTCCCGCCAAAACGAGATCACATAACCAGCCGCACATACGGCCACCTACCCCTACTGGTTCACCGCAACACTGGCTGGTTGGTTGGAGTTTTACGTCCTGGCAACATCTAAGGTCACACCAGGATGGGTACCGACTTGCTACAGTGCGCACTCATGGCGACTTTATAGTGCTTCCCCATTGAGAGACCAGGCCACCAGAACCAGGACCTGATATCTTACTCAGTCACATCATCCTGACACTGAGCCAACCAGTCCTTGCCCCATCCTACTAATGCCGAGCACCTGGCTAGGAAGCGACAAGTATCAATTTTTAAGTCATTTGTTTGACTCGATCAGGGTTCGAACCCCACTATACCAAAACGGGAGTCGGACGCTCAACTCATTCGGCCATCATAACACTGGATTATATGTGCAATATGGTGGGGAGTGAACGTAATAAAACACTTTAAAACACTAGGATGCTGTGATTAACACAGCGCTTTGTTTTAGTGTGTTCTCATGCACCGCACATAAGAAGGTCTGTATACCAAGGCTTGCTAAATGGCGATAGCTTCATATTACACAATTCGAGTACCCAGTTATGAATAGTTGCAATTCAATCTGTCAGAACTGTTTAGACCAGTGTTTGACAGGTCAGTCATAATGGAAATTGTTTCATCAGGGTTTTGTAAATAGCCACCACCAGCAACAAACCATATGGTGCCACTAAATAAGAATAATCTCACCCCAGATATGTGACCATATGAAAGCAGCGCATGTCACTGTCAGCCATCTTCCCCTCTGACGAATGATGTGGCCAAAATAAATCAGTTTCTTTGTCTGTATAGTGGCAAACAAGCTTTTCTTATTTTTAATTTTTCTGAGAACTTCTTTGTTGGTGATCTTCTTTGTCCATGATATTTTCATCATCCTTCGATAAGTCCACATCTCAAATGCTGCTAAACGTTTGTACATTTTCTTAGAGATTGTCCATGTCTCAGCCCCATACATTAGAGTAGACCACACATAACACTGAAGAATACACTTCCTTGTTTGTATTAATATCGTACTTGATGTTAACACTCTATACATTTTGGAGAATGTTGTTCGGGCTATTGTTATCCCGCTTTTAATTTCTTCCTCACATCTCCCATCATTTGTAATCTTTTTCCCGAGATATATGAATTTGGTGTCTGTAGGAATACATATTAATTTCCAACGAGCTGCTTTGTCTTGTCTGTGATAACCCTTATAAATAAGGCTTGCCATCACTGTGCCATAGTAAAAATAGACGAGCCACTGCACCTGTACAACAGCCATCTTGGAAATCGGACAACTACATGCTCCTACAAGCTAAATACTGTGGCTGTGGGTGTATATGAGTAATGAGTAAGAAGTTGAATAACCTGAAGTTGTGGACAGGAAAAACAACCATGAAAGATGGTGACGACACCACAGAGAGCAATTCCAGGTTATCTACAATATATACTTGAAATAGAACCTGTTTTTATTTTACTAGCAACGAGCCTGTTTATCCGACTGACTGCCCTGATGTAGGACCTAGGTGTATTCAGCCTCGTGTGATCTGATTCACGACAAGCGCTAAATACCCTTACACTTGAACACTGAATAAAGTTATGTAAAGACCAAATATAATCTATACTTCACATAATTCCATTTTGACCATATAATGCGCAAACAAATTGTCATAGTTCCTAAGAACAACAGAACTGTATCACCACCTATATTCTTTTGTGAGTTAAATGATGCTGTCATTTAACACAAATTTAACCACTTCAAAATTGCATCAGAAATCATTTTTGATGTCATTTGACACAAATCTGACCCTTTCAGATTTTCGTATAAATTTCAATATTAGCATATAAATGTGATTAAGAACACTGACAGAATAGATACCACTAACTTTTCACCGTGAATATGGCCCTTGCTGCCGACACAGAATTAAACCAGCAGCAATCAATCAATCGACCCCTTTAATCACCATGCATATTACATAACCTATCAGGCAGTGTATTAGTGGCGCAACAACAAACCAGCCCAAGCTGTGTTAGTGCAATGTATTAACTAATATATTAAATTAGTACTAGCTTAAAATGCTAACTGAAAACAAACTTAGAACATGGTGAACGGAACTTTCAACTGCAACAGGAAGAAAGGGGTACAATTTCTTTATAAATACAATCGTAACTCACTCTGTACGTGGTACTCTTGAATTGACCGGATCCAAATTAGGCCTGGTGAGCAAGTTATAAAATCAGAACTAAAACACACACTAAAAGATGGTGTCTAGATCTATCTACATCTAAGTAATAGGAAGGAAATCTCGTGTTAAGACAGTTTAAAGTAAATACAAAATATATTTAAAGCATATATTTGGTAAATAAGGTTGAAGGTAAAGGCTGGGTCACGTAGCATCACCCATCGATGTTTATGCAAACAAAAATATTAACAGAAATTACATCGACTTGGGTGAATTTAGTTCAGCCGTGACGGACAGGTGTAGCCGTAGAAAATAGTATATAAGTAATGCCCGTTTGGTTTAATATTAAATATTAAACGTGGAGGTCAGGGTAAGGTCATACAGCCCAACGTTCAGCTGTATGGCACCTTGCATCTGAATAACCATGCATGGATGCGCCAAAAGCAAGCAATTCATATCCCACTTTATTGAAATTCGAAATTTAAACCAAGCTTTGCTTCCCATTCTCAATTCAAGCTATTATGTGAATAACCAGCTGAGGAATACGCTCAACGTCGCGTCATAAAGAAGGAACAATATTATATAACGGTGAAGTATTACTTATCAATTACTGATTTTGTAGGTTATAAGCTTGGATCAGGATGTCTATAGCACCTCATATTTCCAGGTGGTCACCCATCAGTCTTGGCATTGCTTAACCTGTTATCGGCTGAGAACCAGAGTTTCCCATGGTGATATTGGCCATATTTCTTTATTTTTTATTTTTTTATTGAGGCTGCATTTATACTGTCCATAGCATATAAGCCCGGGTGCTAATTTAAATTTTGATTATGGAAATGCATTGCGTGCACTTGGCGCTCCATTTTCGTTATATATTAACTGAGTAGGTGGAGGGATAAAGCAAGGTGTGGCTGATTCATAGATCACGAATTGCTCACTTTGTCTGCAACATGGCGGCCGCCGCTGGAGGTGATAGTGGCTTACGGTCCGCCATTGCCGCTCCGTGCCTACCACTGGCAATCCCCATCGTAACACAAGTTGGATATCAAAACGTGAATAAACACAACAGAAAAAAGGGGCAAAATAAATCAAAGCGGTGGTACACACCGAATTGCTTCACGTGGAGAGCGTGAAATTGAAAATTCCAAAAATGTTGGGTGTGGGATTTTTCTCCTTTTCTTTTTATTCAAAAGAAATATCATGCATCTTTTTGAATTGATATTTAGGCGGGAGTTGGTGATCACTATTAGCGACAAAAATTATTACAATAAATCATGTTTTAAAGCAACTACTACTTTGCGTTTAGATTGGGGAAGTTATTGATGAAAACCCAATGTCACGGGAATTTGCATTACATAGTTCCTGTGGCACACTGCTCATAAAAGTTGTGGTATTTTTCTCTTTAAAAAACCACATTTATATGTATCAATCCTGGAAGCATGGTTAGCTAAAACAGGTAGTATATGTACAATGGGAACACATATGCTGGTGCGATCCACTATCTCTGAGAGTGTCCATTATTGTTAGTGCATAGCTTAGTAGCTAGCGATCTTTCTTTTATACATGAGATAAATATGGACGGATACATACATAACCACGCAGAACAAATTCTACGTTCCCCTCTCGAGAAGGGGACGGTGGGGTAAAAGAAAGAGAGAAAGAAAGAAAGAAAGAGAGAAAGAAAGAGGAAGAAAGAGGAAGAAAGAGGGAGAAAGAGAAAGAAAGAGAAAGAAAGAGAAAGAAAGAAAAAGAAAGAAAAGGAAAGAAAAAGAAAGAAAGAGAAAGAAAAAAGAGAAAAGAGAGAGAAAGAAAGAAAGGTGCAAGTAATCTAAATAGAACCTACATGATAGAATGTGTAAGTAACTTAAATAGAACCTACATGATAAAATGTCTATATCAAAGTAGAAACAAGAAATGAAATAGGGACAAATAAAGACTAGCCAGGACATTTTTATGCATACAATGAATGTCGGCTACATATAACACCCAGCTATATAAGCTGCAGTTGTAATTTAAAAGGAAAATAATTTTAAAATACAACTGTTGACCGATAAATACATGTGCAGCTGAACGACGAACTCCCTGGCCACCACATGCGATGAGCCAACGAGGCAGTGCTGCCACCTGGCGAATACAGAGCTCATGAAACGGTGCCGCCACCTGGCGAATGCAGAGCTCATAAAATAGTGCCGCCACCTGGTAGGTTTTCTGAGAGATTCCATTTCGCAAAGTAAGGACGCTCTGGTCGTCAGCACTATCAAGTGTGTGAAATAATGCAACCACTTGGGGAGTCAAGATGTTAACTCATAAATATTTTATATACTATATATTAGTTCGTACAGGACTGGCAGACCGGGGCTGCACTGTTGGCATGATGCCACAACTTCAGATGAATAAAAGTCATTTTAGATCTTTTTTTTAAGAATGAAAAAATCCACGAATTCTTAACACACCAATTATTCCACAACACAACACACTATTTTCTCCACAAAACGACACATACTTAACATACAGAACAAAACAGTACACTATTTACAACACAAAACAGCGTACTATTTTCCCACAAAACCTATTCACAGTTAAGCAGGCAAATGACTGTTACTCACGTTTCCCACCAGTCCTGTTCGTAGAGATACGACGTCGAGTTAGAGCCGTCGGCCGATGTCGGGGTGCCGATCACCTGCCTGCAGAACAGAACATCACAACAAGGTCAGAACCACAACCAGTCACAGTTTATAGTCTCAACAACAGAACTAGTTACAGTTTAACATCCACATATGGCATTCTCTGTGGCGGAGTGGTTAGAGTGTCTGACTTTTTTCTAGGTCAGACTCCTAATCTAAGGGTCGGCGGTTCGATTCCCCATGCCCCCAGCTCTGCCAATTTGGATTTCCACCGCTGTGTATAACTTACAGCGTCATCAAAGGCTGGTTGCTCTCATACCATGTCTATGTGGTGTGGGAGGTTAAAAATCCCTTGGGTCGGTAAAAGTGTAGGCTCAGGCTTTCTATCAACCAGCAGTGGAGTGGGGAAGACCAGTGGTCTGTGACTGGGATTTCCCCTGCTTGGGACAACTAATATACCAACAAAATGAGAGCCAAATAAGTGTTCACACTTCCTGTCAACTATTCGCTATATATCACCATATCGTGAGCCGGGCGATTGTGTCTCAGGACCAGCAAACAAAAATAGTTGTAAACAGTCTATGTATAGTCTAAAGGGTCCACTTATCGCCTCTATAGTCTCTAACGTCCAAGTACACATCGTGCCACTGTCTCACAGAACTGAGGGCAGGGGGAATCCCCCACCACTCCGCTTATTGAGATCTAAAATCAATCAAACCAATCGATCTAAAATCAATCAAACCACTGACGAGACCTGCAATGTTACATTTTCTAAATTAGCAACAAATTCGCCATAGGGGACATTTAAGTACATTCCACACACACATTTCTGGAAACTACCCAAAGTCAGACAGGAAAGATATGTCTGTGACAATTAGTTGATTGATTGATTGATTGGTGGTTGCTTTACGCCATGTCGGCAGCATAGGCCATATTCACGGCGAGAAATGTTTGTTTTTTGTTCAAACCATCGCTTTTACATGTAAAAGCAGACAATCAATTATGTGCCAATAGACACTAATTAAATTAGAAAGCTCACAATCATATATTTGTGGTCAAGGGAAACAAATTCCCATAGAAAAAGAAAAGTTTTATTAATAATTGATAGAATCTATTTAGTAAACTATATGAGGTGGTACAGTCCAGCTGCCCTCAAAAAGGCTAAAATGTTTTCCTGTTTTACCTTAGTAAAAAGGTCATGCATACTGTCTGCAGTGTAGAACCGTTGGCGCAGGGCCAAAAAATCAACGCAACTTAGTAAAATGTGTTTGAGTGTCAGTGGGGACTGACACCCAATACATTCAGGGGGAGGTTCCCCCATGAGCAGAAAAGCATGTGTAAAGGCCCTGTCACACTATGACGTTTCTCACGAACGCGCTTCGACGTGTTGCATTTTTGGGCGAACCGTCGGTACATGTCCGGTACATTACCAGCGCGTCGGTACATAGCAACGTGTGAATGGACACGTCGGCGCACGTCGAGGTTTTGTGCTTGCACAAAACTTACGCGAGCGCCAACGTGTTGGATCGCGCGTTACCGGCGCGGTTGCAGGACGTCGACACACGTTACCAGCGCGTTGCTGTGTGTGTCTGTCTCTGTGTGTGTCTCTGTGTCTGTGCGTGTGTCTCGGTGTGTGTATCTGTGTGTAAAATTGTCCGATATAATACATGTGAACCGAGGTGAAGTTACTATAATAAATTACAAACTGTCTATATAATGATAAATGTTAAATTATAAAAACCCAAAGACATATAGAGGATGTGTGAACTTGGTAAACTATTATTCATTAGGTATAGAACTTGTATATTGAATAGTCTTTAGAGGGAGTGTCACTTCCGAGTTTGACTAAGAACAGTCTTTGGAAGAGTCACCTCACATGCCCCCTCCCCCCCCACATGGTATTGTTATGATCATTGACCACTGCATTGTACTCTGATTGGAGGAGTGAGTCATGTGACCACTGCATTGTACTGTGATTGATGAATAGGATCATGTGACAACGGCCATCTTGAATCTTGAGAACCTATATAAGCAATAAACCAGAGAGTCTCACTCTCTTACTTTTCCTTCTTACCCTGTTTTCCTTTATTACCTGTAGTGTTTTCACTTGACCTATTCACACCACCCACACCACCAGCCGGCACGTTTACATGTGTGTGTGTCTCCATGTGTGTGTGTCTCTCTGTGTCTATGTGTGTGTGTCTCTCTGTGTCTATGTGTCTCTCTGTGTCTGTGTGTGTCTCTGTGTGTGTCTCTGTGTCTATGTGTGTGTCTGTGTCTCTGTGTCTCTGTGTATGCGTCTCTGTGTTTCTGTGGGTGTATCTCTGTCTCTGTGTCGGTGTGTGTCTCTGTCTGTGTGTGTGTCTCTGTGTATGTGTGTGTGTCTCTGTGTGTGTCTCTGTGTCTGTGTGTGTCTCTGTGTCTATGTGTGTGTCTGTGTCTCTGTGTATGTGTATCTCTGTCTCTGTGTCGGTGTGTGTCTGTGTGTCTGTGTGTGTGTCTGTCTTTCTGTCTCAGTGTGTGTCTCTGTGTCTATGTGTGTCTGTGTGTCTCTGGGTGTGTCTCTGTGTTTCTGTGTGTGTCTCTGTGTTTATGTGTGTGTGTCTGGGTGTCTGTCTGTGTGTGTGTCTCTTTGTCTGTGTGTGTGTCTCTGTGTGTCTGGGTGTGTCTCTGTGTTTGTGTGACTTTGTGTCTCTGTGTGTGTCTATGTGTGTGTTTGTGTCTCTGTGTCTCTGGTATGTTTCAGATCAGAGTTGGGAATATGACAGTGTTCCAAAGGAGCAGTCAGGGCTCGAGTGGCCGCTTGATCTGCTCTCTCATTTCCTGGGATACCCACATGACTAGGCACCCAACATAGGTGAATGTCAAATTTTGCTATTGAGAGAGAGTTTAGTTTCCGGGAACAATACATTTGATAATCATTAGGTCAGCCCACATCACCTCACATGCCAAGAAACAAATGATGGCACAATGCCAACAGTAGGGAAAAAAGGTACCCAGGCTATATTTTATTCAGGTCATTCCACATGACGTGGTCATACATAGCGAGAGGACTTTTGGAAAGCTTGTCGAAAGTATTTTGGGTTCTTTCAGCTCAAATTGCTTCAAAACTAGTCCTTTTTCATCAAAATGAGTCCGGACTAATGATTAGTAGCTCATAACGATCAATTTGATATATTTATCTAAAAAATAAGACAAAAATTCAAGCGCCAACCATACAATTTTAAACTTAGTTTAAATTTGAACCAAATGCATAGCACGTTAGACTGCGATGATTAAATATAATACGTAATATACAAGTACCAACGAGAAAACAATAAAAGACAGTTTCTAAACAACCACGCAGTACCAACCGTTACACGCACACATCCCCCATCCCCAACTTATCGGCCCCTCACTCAGACCTTATCGAAAGCACGTGTACATGTCTGCACGGTCCCGGTGTGGTGGTTTCAGCGGGTTCCCGTGCTCAGAGGTGTCCCTCGCTTCTGCGCTGCTTCTGCGCATGCGCGGATTTCGCATCAACGGGCCGTAATCGATTAACACGACCCGGGCGACTCGGGTCATCCGAGTCGTCAGAAATTCAACTAGAACACGGCGAGTGGAGTCGACAAATACACGTGCCATGTACATAAAAAGAATAACTTAGATTAATTAAATGGAAATATAGGTAAACTGGGCCATCATAAAATACTTTAAATCCTATTTTGCTGTATTTTTATCGGTTATTAAAAAAAAAAAAAAAGATTGTCCACCCGAGCGCGGAGAAGCGTATTCGATTATTCGACCCGAGTTTGTAGGATATGCGCATGCGCCAATAAGTGGCTCAGGGGACCCGAGTTGATGCGAAATCCGCGCATGCGCAGAAGCAGCGCAGAAGCGAGGGACACCTCTGAGCACGGGAACCCGCTGAAACCACCACACCGGTGTCGCGGTTTCAGTTCTTAACCAGTTTCAGTTCTCAACTGTCGCTTCTGCACATGCGTCTAAATCCAACAGCGCCATCATAGCAGCTCTTACAACTCATTTATGGTATATTAGCATTCACATACTTTGCTTTTGCTGTTGATGTGTGTGTGTGGTGATTTCTAATGTGTAAATCACTCTAAAACCGCTGTTGAGTTTAGTAGTTCATTTTTTACGCATGTGCAGATGGCGCTGTTGGATTTAGACGCATGCGCAGAAGCGATGTTGAGAACTGAAACTGGTTGAGAACTGAAACCGCAACACCTGCATGCACCACTACGTATTGTAGATGCAACGGGTCGACTCCGTGAAACACCGGCCACGCCCTCACCCTGCCAGAGCCCGACCTGAACCCCCCCTCCACCCCACCCCACCCCCGGTCCAAACCCTCCCTTCTGCGCCCCCACAAAACGAACACATCCGTCACCATGGCAACGGACGTCAGCCGTCCGCGCTGTACTAAATACAAAACCTACGCCCGTGGGTGCAATATACAATTTATTGAAAGTGTTCTAGCAATGTGATGGATTTTTAAAAGGATCATATGCACAGCTAACTATGTGCATACATACTCAAGAGGCGTTGAGACGGGAAAATACTATTTAGCAAATTGGTGATCGTCCCCGTCCGTGCCTGAAAAATCGCCGGCTCCTGAATTATTATTTTTTTAACTGTTAAAAATGCGTCGGGCCAGCAGCAATTCAACTGTTGAGAATTTTTAAGTCATTGGTTTGACTCTACCAGGGTTCAAACCCAGGAGTTTGAATCCCAGGACCTGCCAGAATGGGAGGTGGATGCACAATTCATTTGGTCATCGCGTCTGGTTAAAGTATTACACCCACGTCATATGCCAGAAAAATATATTAATAAAAATACAAAATCGCCCACCGACCCAAATTTTATTTCAAATGGATGATCACCAACTTTTCCCTTAATTTGGCTTAAAGAGAATTGCATATTTGAATGAAGCTAGTCGGTGAATTGTTCGTTACGCGGTTCGAGCCTGGCGTTGAGGGGAGGTGTTGGTAGGGTGCGGACGTGTTACTTGGTTTCTGCCACCGTTGAGTATTTACACGAGTGCAGGCCCTGCACATGACGTCTCAGCGGGTATTTAGTCACTGACAACTAAACACTCACATTTATTCATTTCAGCATTACTAGGTGTTTTGCCGTCAATTAAATATTTAAAAAACGCATTACATTGCATAGTGTCTAAAGCTACCTGTATTTCTTGAGAAAACACCAAATAGCACTCATATTAAACAAATAAATGATTTTGTTTGTGAGATAGGCCATCAAAGTCTTGCCTTGAGCAGGAACTGTGCTATTCCATCGCATTAGTATTAGCAATATTTCGTATTGTGATGGTAAATCCACCCAAAGGTACCTGTAGTAACCTTTGTTCGCCATGTGGTATTTGTAGGTTCTGTACAATTTTCACACTTGGCATTTGGCAAACTGATAATCTTCCCTTGTGTGACCTGCACAACGAAAATAACTGACGGAAATCCAACACAGGCGATGCACACCTCGCAACGGGTAGATTAGGTTCACGCCCCGGCGAAAATGGCCCAGTTTTGCGACGTTTTATACAAATAGTGAGTTTCTATAGTGCAAGAAGAGGTGAGATTTAAACAGGAGAATGGGGAGTGGGGAACAATGCTACCTGTTAATAACGCTACCTGAAATAAAACAAATAAACCATATAATTCGCATAGGCTGACAGCTGGATTTCAGATGCAAGAACGGGCCAGTTTGTTTATGTTGGGAAGTTGTGTCGGTGTGTGGGGGGGGGGGGGCGTAGAGGGAGAGCAAAAAACAGCTAACATTAGCATTTAGCCAAGAAGAATAGTTGAAATAGGGTTATGAGCACATCCGTGGGCGGGAAGCATGTGGGGCGCACGACAGAATAACTACGTCACGTCCACATACATTCCACTGCTCCTCCGAGCGGCGTCAACTGACACCCACTCACTGCTCATCTGATCTATATTAGCCCGCCCTCCCGCCCCGAAACATGATAAGGGTCACCACAAGGGGTCAACCACGCGAGTGGCATATCGAGTCATGGTGTCAATTGCAACACGGTGGTTTGTTTGTTTGTTGTTGTTTTACATCCTAGCAACATCTAAGGTCATGTCAGGACAGGTACCGACTTGTGACTGTGTGCACTCATGGCGACTGTATAGTGCTGCCCCACTGGGAGGCCAGGCCACCAGCACCATGACCTGATATCCCACTCAGTCACATTATCCTGACACTGAGCCAACCAGTCCTTGCCCTATCCTAATAATGCAGAGTGCCTGGCTAGGAAGCGACAAGTATCAATTTTAAAATCATTGGTTTGACTCGACCAGGGTTCGAACCCACGATCCCATAGTCTACCAACACGGGAGATGGACGCTCTAACTCATTCGGCCATTCCGTCTGGTCAAAGGCGAGGCACCACCCAACACGGTGGACAGTGTACAATTCACAAAAGGTTCTTTCCATTGTCACATACCGGGTTAACCAACCAATGTGAGTGTCATATCGAATAAGGCATCAACTGTAACATGGTGGAACACGTAGAATTCACAAGAGGTTCTTTCCATTATCATATACTAAGTTAGACGACCATGTGAGTGGCATATCAAATAGAGCGTCAACTGCATGATGGACAGTGTGGAATTTACATAATGTTCTTTTTGTTCTCATATATCAGGGAATTCGTCAAACAGTGATACAATGGAAACTGATATGATGTGTGATAGTGTAAGTAGTCCACACATGACTCCACTACCATACGGTGGCAGGAAGGACTGCTCCGTCACACCGTTGCAGTTAACTGCGTTAGGTGGCGGTACGGTAGACGCCGGGCAGCGCCGCGAAAGGGCTGCCATCTACTGCGAGCGTCCAAGCCCATCATTTTGTTCACAGTTAACTCGTCCAAGCCCATCACTTTTCTCACATCATATGCGCTCAGGTATCCCATGCACAGTGTATCATGATCGTCTTATTTCTAGCACTGTATATTTGATGGTAGTACTAGTCGCATATCTTATTGAATGAACAGGTTTGGAGGAGAGGAGAGGAGAGGAGAGGAGAGGAGAGGAGAGGAGAGGAGAGGAGAGGAGAGGAGAGGAGAGGAGAGGGGAGGAGAGGAGAGGAGAGGAGAGGAGAGGAGAGGAGAGTAGAGTAGAGTAGAGTAGAACGGAGTAGAGTAGAGTAGAGTAGAGTAGAGTAGAGGACAGGAGAGTAGAGTAGAGTAGAGGAGAGGAGAGGAGAGGAGAGGGAGCGGGGAAAGGAAAGGAAAGGAAAGGAAAGGAAAGGAAAGGAAAGGAAAGGAAAGGAAAGGAAAGGAAAGGAAAGGAAGGTTAGGCAGGCAATCAAAATCCTCAAGCAAATCCCTACCGATCAGCACTTGGAGTGTGCAGTGAATGGGAGACAACCAAGAATAGCATGGTTTCCTTAATGAAACTGGTGTGACAGAATGTCGAACTACCCACAGCAAGCGAAACAATGGTCGCTATGGAAGTGGAGATGGGGGTGGGTGTACTCGGCTATTTGATAATAAAACACTGGTTGGTCAGTGGATCACGTGTCAGTGTCAACAGAAAATAACCCACCACCCAACAAAAATATAATTTTATAGCCTCACTGAATACACACACCTAAACGCGCACTATAACAATACCACGATGGTAAATAGTAGCAGCTCAAACAAAGGCTCAACAACCGATTAACCCTGACCTGCTTCCACTCATCATCTGACCACAACAAGCTTGAATTCGCAGTAAACAATAGTCATTGAACCACGTGTACAGACGTAGCGAACCCCAAGCTGTCTAGCGTACTGGGTGTCCTGACTCAATTGTTTGCAGTGAGGCTACTAGACCTTTATTTAAAGCTACATAGTCCGACGAAGGCATCAAATATTCGATGTATTCGTTGAATCAATTTAATAGAACCGGTCACTGCTGAAGCCAATGGTGTCAGGTATTTTTTAATGTACGCCAAAATTAATTTAGTATGCTTTTACTTCAAATATGGAAAACGTTAAGTTTTTTTTTTAAACTTCCTTCAAACTGAAGTAAAGTCGATTATAATGAATCTAATATATTTATCTAAAAATAAATATGGCAGAAACTCAAAAACTTCGGACTATGCAACACTAATGCAAGTTTTTCCTTTACAAAGCAGTTTCAGGAAGATCGGGTAGGCAAACGGCCGACACAGGCAAAATCCCAAATTACTCACATTCCTATTTACTCAGTTACTGAACACAGAAATTGGTGGACAACAAAAGCAGCAGCTGACGCAATGTTCCAGAGCATGGCCATGTTCAGGGTATGGCTCCTAGACGTGTCGTGGAAATCCCTGACGGCACGCTAGCCTGAACGGCGAAAGCAGTCGGTCACCTCGAAAATGGCCACCCCCTTAGGCAGCAGCCATTTGCAATGGAAAAGAAGCGCTCTGATTGGCTGAAACCACTGAATACGGTAGCCATTTTCGAGGCGATTTTTGTCTCCTGTCTTAAATGGGAGGCGTCTCCGAGATGTACCCTCAGTGCAAATAAGCCAAAAGGTGTCTCCGAGACTTTGCGGAGGCGCACACTGAACGCGCGGCCATGGTTTAAGGCCCCGAGGGCTGAGTTTGTTGGCAGCCCCCACAAGCACACTATTAATTAGCGCTACTTTACATTATTATTACGCCTCGGGGGGGGGGGGGGGGGGGGGGAATGGGGCGTAATGGGAGTAATATACCAGCAATTGTCCCCGTGTCAAAGTAACACCAAGTCATAGAACTGAAACTATGATGGCGTCTATGAAACTATGATGGCGCATGAACCAGGTCTTTGGGAGTGACGTGTGTGCGTGAAAGCATATTCATGTGAAGCAAGCGGAAAGAAGCCCACAGGTAAGCTGAAGAATCGCGCGCAAACTTATTAATCAGCACCAAAAGATTTATACAGGGCTTGTGGTGTTAAAGTAGGTAGTTCTCAGAAACTGTACCACATATTGGGTTCCATGTTACATAGTAAATTATTAAGCTTTTGGGGGGGGGGGGGTAGCAAGTCAAATAGTTATTGTTGAATATTAAGTTTGCTAGCAATACTACGTATATTTAATATATCCCACAAAATATATCCAAAAGATGCTCATATCTTTTTTGCTTAACTGTAATCAATCAAATCTTGATTGAATTTGTTGTGTGTTGAAATGATGGTATGGATAATTTATATGAGATCAAAAACAAAAAGTGAAATTTCTTCAACTCTGAAATACGCAGATGTAAACGTTCATATGAACGTGGATTCTGCTATTATTTGGAATGTTTTCACTTTTCGCATACATGTCACAAATGTGATACACAATTTCTGAAAACGACCAAAAATCTCTGGCTACTTGGCATGATGATTGGCATTACTAGTAGTAGTACTAGCACAGGGCAAGTAGCAATTGAATGAGGAAGACCAATTGTCCGCGCTTGAAATTTCCCATGGTGCATCAACTAACCTCCCCCAACCTTGTCGTGGTGGGGAGGCTTGTGTGCCTCCGTGACCATGAGAGCTATACCGGCGGGGGCTAGCCCCCTGGCAGGTTTAACCAAGCCGCACAGAACTCATGGTAGAGGACAGACTAAAGCTGTGTTCACACGGACGATGTAAATCGATTCGTAGAAAGCGACTTGTATAGTTCGCATCAGATTCGTCGTCTGAACGGACGTCTGAGGCGGATTAGGGCTGATTCGACTCACGTGATGCGGATCCTGTAGACCACGTAAGCGAGGTAGTCTACGTGAATCGATTCCTGTGAGGCGGTTAATTTTGCCCGTGTGGACGGTCGCTAATTCGACTCCTTTAGTTTGCCTTGTCTAGTTCGCTTCACATTTTTCCCGTGTGAACAGGGCTTAAGAGCAGCAACTGGTCCTCCAGTTTGGGGGTTGGGCGTGGGACCAACAACCCCACCCCGGAAAAAAGAACAATGTTACAGAATCACGAACAAGAAACTCAAGGCCCAGGACCAGGAAAACTGGAGAGCCATTGTTTGTGGCCTATGCCCAAAGTTGGGTGGTAGGCGACACGTTCATATACGACACGGCTGAGGAGGTGTTTGTGTGGGTGGGCGCTGACGCCTCAACGGGCGAAGAAGAAGCATCAACTAACGTGACAATTTTGTAATTACCTGTGCTTTGGTTATTTTCATAGAAAATGCTCACTAACATGTCGACGAATGTTGAACCGGTCCATCTAATGTTCTAGTTGCAGTCAGCTGAGTTACATAATCATAATATCCTAGTAATGCCGAACACTAGTGTAAGCAGCAACAAGTACAAATTGTTACACCATTTATGTTTGATTCGACCACGATTCAAAGCCGGGCTTTCGAATCTCACATCCTACCGAAACGAGAGGTGGGTGCTCAACTCATTCAGCCATCCTGTTTGACCATGACATTATCTCACTAAATTATATTAACCTGACACTGAACCTCGCTATCCATTGCATTCTCCTAGCATCACCATACAGTTCCCTAGGTCGTTGGTTTGACTCAGACAGGGATCGACCCCACGATCTGATACACAGGGGGCTCACTTTCTAACCACTATGCCATCCTGGGTGGTTTTACTGCTTCTAATAGCTGGCGCACACCTCCCGTTTACGATTCGTGTGTTAAAACTGACTGCGACTCGCGACCCGTTTACGACTTAAAACTGGCCGATTCATTTTTCGAATCTTATAAGATTCCAGTTTTAAGCCCTAAAACTGAGTTTTAAGTCGCGAATCGCAAGGCTCTGGTATGCGCGGGGGTCGCACACCTAACGACTAAAACCCAGTTTTATGCGCAAGACGGGCAGTTTTAGGTTGTAAACGGGAGGTGTGCGCCAGCCATTAGGTGAAGCAAACAAAACACAATCACCCACAACGTGGCATGGTGGTGGGGGCGGGGGCGTGAGGGATGGGGAGCTCATAATAGTAGGCGAAACCGATTAGCAAAATGTTAGTTAAACACGGCGCTTGACCTGCTGCCGGTCTAACTTTTACATACAACTGAAGCGTCAAGTAATGACGCCCTTTACGCAAACTTTAACCATCCTGAAATGTTGCCAGCACGCAATAAAAAAAAATAAAAAAAAGTTATATTTTAATTACGAATATACGTGTATCAGACCGCTAGTAAACAGGAAGACGCCAGTCAGTAACCCATTCAACATTAACAGCCCGACTTTTGTGAGCACGGTGCGTGACTGAATACATTTGAGGATGGAACGCTTGGATACATAATGTAGGTTTAAAAAACACACACACAAGAATAACCACCATCCCGAACTAAACTCCGATAGTACGGACATGTGGAGCAGAGGAAGTTGTGCTACATTTGACACAGAGCAACGTCCTTTATCAAATAGACAGGTGTGGAGCATTGCAAGCAATGCAAATATATATTACTTTAATTATTATTTATATAAAACATTTTATTAATATACCTAAATAGTATTGACAACTCTTTCTCTATGATGGTAAGATAAGTATCCAATACAAGTGGTGTACGACTGGCTTCAGACTGTATATCAATCTCAGTTTTCTATTTCAAGTATTTGTCAGGTAAGATTTCAGTTGTTACTTCACTTACTATATACTATACTTGACTTGTACTTATAATACTATTATAATCATATGGGCAGTTAAGATCTATCACTCAAATAGGGGATTTAGTTGGGTCAAAAGTACTCCCATGGGGATGGCCTCGCCCCTCGAGCGCCATATCAGGCAATAAATGCTTAATATCATGCACTCTATTTTGTTTATCACATTACTTGTTCCAACGTGCATGCATGGGGTTTCCAGGCACTTTCCATCCAGGGCCCGATTAAGATTCCCCATCCTTGTGATCAGATTATGTGTGCGATCAAATTAAGGAGGCGTTGACATGACAAAGGTAGTACAACCTTTTTTGAAACCACCATTCTTTGCAAATGCTACCTGTTTCCTGGAAGTAATCTCACCTCTAAATTCAATACAGCTGTCTTCAATGCCACCTTCACGGCGTACAAAAACACGGCCGCGGTGTCACATCTTACCTCCCTGTCTACTTATAAGGACTTCCTTATGCGCATAGCTCCTAAGTGGTTTAATTAAAGGGACAATTGAAGGTGGTGGGAGGAAGATTAACTTGGTTCCATAAACATGTTTGGACAGTGAACTGCGATAGTGTTTCCTGATCTCAGCGCAATTCCTGTAGGGATACATACCAAATCGTATTAGTTACGTAAGCACACACGCGTCTTGGCCTACACGGTTTCTATTAGGTGTCAGAAACACCACCCGACATTGATGTATTTACTGGTTCCTGTTGTGAAGTATTATGTGTACTATATATGGGACTACACACACTATTCATTAATATCAATGGATGCCATAGTTACGTGCCCAAGAGCATATGGAACTAGCACGGAGTAAGCTGGTAGACTTGGTTCTGTAAAGTTTATTAGGATTTTACATCCTAGCCATGTCTAAAGCTGGTAGATGCTCACCTCACATTCCTTGTATTATATATATATAAGCATTTTTGCTCGATTTGTAAACTCGATTTCTTAGACTCCTGACATTTCTAGGACTAAATTATCATTCCTCCAGGTATTGCAAGAACAAAAACTATTAAGTATCCTTTTTCAAAATGCATAACTACAAAATAAATAGTATCTGGCTGACCAAATTAATGCAGATAAACCTGGCTTGTAGGACAATATTTGTGGCAAATCAAGTCGAATTCAACTTGAAAAGAAGTATTCAACAAAATCCCACTCAAAATATAAACTGACCCAGAAAACAAGGAATGGATTGTCTGGCCTTGCAATCCTGAATTGTTTATTGGTCAGAAAATCATATCTAAAGACTAACTTATAATCTGCAATTTGGAGCAATAATCAATGGTTGATTTCACAAGTAGCATAACAAGAGTTTGAAATGGCGATTAGCATACCCGTTATGAGTGCCTGTGAGCATGTACATGTATTTGACGTCATTAACCAATTATCAACTTATATGCACGTTTCCACACATGTACCACATGCCAGGATACGTTAATCCAATGTGTACTAACACACGATAATCCGTCACCTGGCTAGCTTTCTGATTTCAACAGCACTATCACCAATCAAAATGTGTCCTACAATTATCAGTGAACAGCATGATGTGTCACCCATTACATTCGCTAGTATATTTATCACAAAAACGATTTGTTTAAATAACTTTCAGCAGATACAGTCGGGAAGACCAGTGCTTCGGTGCAGACACATGAGTTAAATATTTACAACTAAATGAAATAAAATAGCCCTCGCTGTAGCGGTTTCATAGCAAAATTAAAATGTGTGTCTAAAAGCCGGTACTCTATAAACTATTTATTCAAGAAGCACTATTAGAGAGGGATAGGTATTACCATGTACTGATGTCAGGTTCTACACCTAGGGTTATAAAAATTCGCACGAATCTTGGTCAATTTAATTAATTGCATGCGATTAAATCTAAATCACGCGCCATAATATAACCAAATAGAACTGCCACATGCATCCCTATGGGCCATATAGGTAAGTAAATAGCTGACCCAAGCCCCAGGCAATGTCACCTATCAACACTGGGTCGGTGGCCAGGAGGTATCAATGGGCTTTTAGTGTGAACATACAATATCATGTGGGTGTCCTGTGCCAAGTAAATTTGTTTGTGACTTATTTATTTGATTAAACACAAAATAGAAAATGGAGGTTCACAATAGTATTTAATCAAATAAAGTGTCGACTACAGACAATAAATTTTTCTTCTTTTTTTGTAACAAAAAAACCTGACGATTTAGCCATTCACACAGGTAAAACATGTCAATCGCCATTTTCTCGATTTTATTCCGCCCGTTAAATATTTCAATTTAAATCAACTGATTGTTATTGTTTAATAACATTCACAGTGTGATTCAACCATCACATTTCGACCACTTAGATTTTCCCTGCGGCTGGGTAGTCTCTAAAAAGAGTAGCTCCATTGTTCACAAACAATGGGTTAAATGAAGACAAAATTCAACTGAAGTTTGCACTATATCTGTACTGAAATAAAACCACGATTAATTTAGTTCGATGGTTTCAGTATTACTGGTTCAACACTTGATGCATTTGTAGATTGATAGTTGTTGTATGCAATATCGGCAACAGAGCCGTCAAAGGCCATATTCACGGCGATAAGTGGTTAACTTGTATTCTATCCTTTGTAGTACATCTAGTTTAATTCTCGAGAAAAGAAAAAATGTCACCGGACACTATTATAATAGTAGTAGTTAATTACTGATTCCATTAAAAATCATTAACAGACACAATAAATTGATTAATTACAATTATTTTCACAATTATATCTTATATATTAATATTTCCCCACTACAATTTCCCATTTTAACTCAACGACCAGACACGTGATGTTCTGGGAATATCCAACATGTGCAGTATTCATATTCCCAATATACCAACATTACCACATGGGAGGAGTTAAATATGTTAGATACTGTTAGTTACTTAGTAGGGGGGCTTTTGTTTACATTCAACATTTATCTTGCCGAAGACAACATTTCTTTTTAACTTTGAACCACTTATTTAAAGTGTTTGAAATCCGGTCCAATGGCCTTAATCTCATCATCATGTGATCTAGACAAAATCACGATGACCTATTTGAAACCAAATCAATGGCGGTTTATTATATATTAAAATGACGTGGTTCATTATTAACTGTAGACTAGCCTAGTGTTGCGGTCGTAAGTTGGGCAAGCCCCCTTGTTATGATAAAATGAGTCTAACCTGACGCTACGGGTGCGTTCGTTTGGTCCTACCGGCAGACAAGGCTTAAAACTCTCGACGCAGATTCGGCGCGCCACAAACTCACCCGGCGTGCAAATCAAGTCCCGTCGACCAAACCTGTTGGCCGACACAACCACAATGCCAATGCGACACTTACCTTGTAACTGTTGTCTTTATATACTTGGAAGCATTGGGCGGGGTTTTAACTCCCTGCCAGTCCATGTCTCTGTGTGAATCGACTGTCAGTGCAATATGTATCGAGCTGTGTCTAGATTTGTCATGTGAAGCCAAAGAGCTGTATTGATAACATGGTAAATGGATCAGATTGTCGCCCAAACTGACGCTAGGGGTTTGGTGCACGCTCATTGGCTGCCTGGCAATTAGGCCTGCATAGGCTCTGACAAGAGTGGCCCGGATCAGGGCATAGACGGGCGTTTGACAGCTAACGGTTTTCTGCCCATACACTACACCTGCATGCTGAAATGCCTACAGTTACTTGAGAACGACCTAGATTATATTAGCTCATTCAGATATAAATATACAGTACAGTGTACGTGGAGTTGGAGTGGCCGGGTGAACTGGGGGGGGGGGGGGGGGGGTTCGTTGCCGTTGGTTGTTTTTATTTTATTTATTTGTTAACACTAAACGTATCAACGATGCTAGATTACTTAGGGTTATTGTTAGATAGACGATTTTCGCGGAGCATGTGCCCTAATCTGAAACTCGGGTTGCCGGTTAACCCTGGAAACAAGTACAGTAAAACCTATCTAACCGAACATCTCCACAGATCGATCACTCCCCCATATCGATCGCTTTATTTGGGTTCCAACAATATCACTGTAAGCATATTCTAACCCCCTAAACCTCCCACCTCTCTAAATGAACCACTTAAAGTCGGTCCCAAGGTCAGTCGATTTTGAGAGGTTTTACTGTACTAGGTACATTCTGATCTGAAAGCACTAATAGCCACCCACATAAAATCCAAATGGCAACATGAGCAGGATGAAAACATTAATAAACTTAAAGAAATTGAACCATCTGTGGGAAAACCACCACAGACTCATGCAGGAGGTCGGCGGGACCAAGTGGTCCTTAGCCGCTGCCGTATTGGCCACTCGTGGCTTACACATGCTTTTCTGCTCAAGGGGGAACCTCCCCCTGAATGTATTGGGTGTCAGTCCCCACTGACACTCAAACACATCTTACTAAGTTGCGTTGAATTTTTGGCCCTGCACCAACAATTCTACACTACAGACAGTATGCATGACCTTTTTACTAAAGTAAAACAAAAAAACATTTTAGCCTTTTTGAGGGCAGCTGGACTGTACCACCTCATATAGTTTACTAAATAAATTCTATCAATTATTAATAAACACTTTTCTTTTTCTATGGGAATTTGTTTCCCTTGGCCACAAATATATGATTGTGAGCTTTTTACTTTAATGAGTGTCTATTGGCACATAATTGATTGTCTGCTTTTACGTGTAAAAGCGATGGTTTGAACAAAAAACAAACATTTCTCGCCGTGAATATGGCCTATGCTGCCGACACAGCGTAAAGCAACCACCAATCAATCAATCAACTGTACTAGGTTTGAATAGAGTTATATATAGTGTAGTGGTTATCAGACCCTACCGTGCATGAAGAAAAGAAAGATAAGAATGTGACCACCACTCCATTGTGTGATGTTGTCCTGGGCTCTTGATAATAAATATAAACATAGGTAGCGACAGGTACATAAATTAGTAACTAGATTACATTGCCGATATCAAAAGTTACAAGCTCGTTTTGGTAACGCCTTGTCTGTACCCGCATCATACCTAAAACTGACATTGTGTAATAAACTTTATAATTGGCTAGTTTTTCTCCAGGAATGAAACTTATTATATCAATTTGATCACCATTACATGGCCTTATTACGTTTCAATCGTAATAGCGGGTTTGTTCAAGGCCACCTTTTCAGGGTTTTTTCCATCAGCTTGACTGATTTTGTGGTTGACACTAAATTTGTTATGTCGTGACATTGCAGTGAAAAGGAAAAAGCTTCTTTATATATATATTTTTTTATTTTACAATTAATTACAATAATAGTCTTTAAACATAACTCTTTAAAAAAAAAACTAACGAAACTATAACACTATAATATATGGCCTTTTGGGTAGTTAATATATTTTGGTAGTATTTACTTAAAATAGGTTTGTGATATTGTCATAAATCAATTCGGGGGGGGGGGGGCGGAAGCCCAAAGTACCAGTCAACCAACTCTTTAAAAAAAATTATAATGTGGTATTTCTATGTTCGCCTTTCATTCTCAGAATGATTCTGATAATAAATTGGGGAGAAATTGGTATTTGTAGTGCAACAACAAATATCAATTTCCCCAAAATTATTTATCAGAATAAAAGGTGAACATAGAACTACAATTATGGTGCCACATTATAAATGATAAGATCTGGTTGTTTGGTCAAAATGACTCACATGACTATGAGTGGGTACTATATATAGCATGCGGTCTACATAACCATAAGAAGTCAGGTCATGTGAGATATTCTATGATCACTCTGGGGTAGGGGTAATAGCCAGGTTGCTCTTGCTAGAATACGGTTACTGGGGAAGGCGATACGCTACAATAGTACAATAGCACCATGTGAGTGTTCCCTGACTCCAGATTACTTTTTATCTTATCACTGATGACTGTCACCGCTGCTGGATGACCCCCAAGATTCACAGTTAACACCAGCAGCCACTAGCCTAGATTACGGTATAATTATCGAAATCCCATAGAATAGTTAGACTAAAATACAAAGGTCTTTTGGGCAATAAAAGATGTAAGAGATAAGAATCTCTTGCAAGAGGATATTCTGAAACTTGCACAATGGTCCGAGAAATGGCAATTGCCCTTCAATGAAAAGAAGTGCAAAATTATTCATTATGGGAAAAATAAACCTCATTGTGCCTATAATATGAAGAGCGCTGTCCTGCAACAAGATAGCTATGAAAAGGACTTGGGTGTAACCTTCGACTCCCAACTCTCCTTTCAGAAACACATGAGGACTATCATCTCAAATGCTAACCATAGAGTAGGAATAATTAAAAGAACTTTCCATCGCCTCAACAAGAACAATTTTCTCATTCTATTTAAGTCTCTTGTTAGGCCAATTTTGGAATACTGTCCACAAATTTGGAGCCCAATTTTTCGGAAAGATATTCTGGAGATCGAAAAGGTTCAGAGACGTGCAACGAAATTAGTTGCAGTTATAAAGGACCTACCCTATGAACAAAGGCTTAGGGAATTGAAACTTCCTACCCTTTCCTACAGAAGGAAAAGAAGTGACATAATTGAAGTATTTAAAATTATGAAGGGTTTTGATAAAATAGATATGAACAAATTTTTCACCTTGAATAAAAGAGAAGGCAGTCGGGGGCCATACTCTCAAACTAGTAAAACCCAGAGCCATTTCAAAGTTAAGGCAACGTAGTTTCTCAAACAGGATCATAAATATATGGAACAGTCTCCCACAAAATGTTATTGATGTGGAGTCAATTAATTAATTCAAGAATAGATTAGAAAAAGCATGGGCTGATAATCCAGGGAAATTTGACCCCTTATTCACCACATGCTACTAATTACTCCTTGTGTTGCATATTTACTTGCACTCAAGCAAATATGAGAGACAAATAAGTGTTCACACTTCCTGTCTACCATTCACTATATCACTAAAAGATTCAACAAATATTGAAGGGGTATATTCACAAATCAATCATAATGGTTATGTTAGCCAACATTTAACGTGCAGAACCATTACGACAGCAATAGCAAGTAATAGCGTCAGTCATTCTGCTAGTATTTGACTAGTTCTGTCCATGGACCATGGCTATGTATGCCCATGAGCCATGGCAAAATTAGTAGAATTCGCACTATCAATGAAGATTCAGCGAACGTTATTGAAGGTAGGGAACAAGAGAATAATCGTGAAATATCTGCTGGTTGAAAACCAAATGAGTGTTGTCCGGTCGTTATGACCGAAGCAGGCCTAGAATAGGTATACAATTTTTGGAGGGTAACATTAGATTTAACTCCTAACCAGGTTAATTTTCTCAGTTCATCTGTTGAGGTGCAAAACTCCCCTTGTGATGTATTTAATGGGAAAAAAAAGTTTATAATCGGCTTACAAACGAAAATATAGGTTACGGACATGTGAGGTTTTCTTTTGTCAATTGTTTTGGTTGGTAACTAAATATTTTCAACTGAAAACATCATTTAAGATTATTTTGAAGACAACATGGTGAACCAATTTCAAAACCGAACGATTTGTACGAAAGCACGTACGCTTTCTTACCAAATAAACCAAACTAGGATCGAAACGAAACATTTAATTTGTCATGTTTGTTTTGTAGCCAGCAGTAGCGCATTGCAAACAAAGTATTACTGACCGCGGGTTCTAGGTAGTTTCTACATTATCTACACACAAGTTGCTTCCCGATTGACGCCATCAACGATGTTTGCTTGAGATACTCCTGAACAAATTACGTTGAATGTCCACGCCGAGAACCGGCAGGAGCAGTACGATAAGGTATCACAGCGCAACCTTTATGGAGATCTTTTCATTAAATTTTTCTCTTCAGGTATCTTTCAATATGACCTGTATTAAATTGGTTAATGTTGGATGAATTAATACAGTAACGCGACATATTAGATGTGTGAGCAGACACCACATTAAGACGTGCCTACTCATTGCCACGAAAGGGCGCCACCATTCAGTAGACGGGTTCTCGACCTTTCCGTAAGTACTGGTGGCGCTTCAGTGCAGCCACTTGAAACCGCGTTGGTGGCGCCATCTACGAAGAAGTCCAGGGGACTAAATCGGTTTATTGACTTTTCCGTTACGCGGCAGCACCATGAAAAAAAAGCTATTAGCACATTGTAGTATTTATTACCATTGCCTAATGCGATGAACTATGCCTTTATTCAATGATTTACACATTTAAATAGCATGTTTTTCTATTCTATTATTCCACTAATTTTGCTATTATTTAGGTTAAAACGAGTATTAAACCATTCCCAGACTTTGACAAAGAAGTACTAATATTAAAGTTGCATAGTCCGATGAAATAGCAAATTTTCAAAACCAAAACAATTGATTCTACATATCTAACTTAGATACTGGTGCACTTATTAAACATTTGTCACACAGAAGAGGATGCCGAGACAATTGAATAGAACCTGTTACTGCAGAAGCCTATGGGGTCAGAGTTTTGGCGTGCTTGCCAACATTAATTTTGCATGGTTCCACTTCAAATATCTCAAAAGTTAGCCACTTAAAATACAAGTTACTTCAAGCTAAAGTAAGGTACATAATAACGATCAACCTAATGTATTTATCTCAGAAAATTTCAGAAACTCAAAACCATCAGACTTTGCAAATTTAATAACTCTATACCATTACCACAACCATGTCAAACAAGAATAATAACAATCAGGTGGCTCTTTAAAGGGTCTATGAAGCTACTGTATAGCTTTGTATTTAGGCTTGTTACTGACGAACATCAGCTATTTAACTTAAACTCAGCCACGATTATCAATTCTAATAGATTTTTTTCTTTTTTTAAACATTTTGTTTGTATTATTCTTGTGAAAAAAGTATTTTTCAGCGCCAAGGCACTGGTCTTCCAGCCATTGTTGGTAGGCCATACAGTTATTTACACTAAAAAATATATATATATTTGTTACTGTTTCATTACCAAAAAAAATACAAACATAGTCTTCATATCGATCACAAATTTGGTATCTTTGGTGATGTATATTTTTTATTACAGTTCACAATAACATCCATAAATCTGAATATGAAAAAGTCAGGGAATACACGATTTCCGCGACGCATGCGCAGAGCCAAAGACCCTATAACACTAAGACGGCTCACGCAGCCTGTACTGTGTAATCAAGAGAACAGCCAGCGTACCAGGTGGTGCGTTTGATCATTTTGATAGCATTGGAGTGTCAGAAGAAACACTGCTGTCATTTGGTAGGTGTGTCATGGGGGTTTGGTGGGCGTTTAGGTCTGTGGTGGGGGTGTAGGTATGTGTGTGTTGATGGTGTAGGTCTGTGGTGGGTGTGTGCTGGGGGTTTAAGTGTGTGGTGTGTGTCATTGGGGTGTAGGTGTATGTGGTTGAGGTGTAGGTGTGTGTAGTGAGGGTGTAGATCTGTGGCAGTGGTGTAGGCATGGTGTGTGGTGGGAGTGTAGGTCTGTGGTGGGTGGGGTGTCATGGGGGTTTAGGGATGTGGTGGGAGCATAGGCATGTGGTGAGGGGTTTAGGCGTGTGTGGTGGAGGTTTAGGGCTGTGGTGAGGGTGTAGATGTGGTGGGGGTTTAGGGATGCTAAAGATTGGGAGGTGCTGCTCTGCAAGACCCTTACAACTCCACCACAAAGCACCTACACCTCCACCACACCCACCCACCTACACCCCAACCACACAGGCGATCAACCCCCACCACACAGAATATGTGTATGGTGGCGGGGATGGATGGGGTGAAGAGGTGGAGGGGCAGGGTGGAGGTGGGAGTTCTATAGGAGAAGCAACATGTAACCAGTGGGGACCTCTGGCTCCACTGAGGTGGTTGAGGAGGGGGGAGGAGAGGGAGTGTGGGGGAAAGGGGGTGGGGGAGGCGGAGAGGAAGGGGTGAAGGGGGAGGGAGGAGGAGGAAGGGGGAGGGGAAGGAGGTGGGGTGTGAGAGTGCTGGGAGTCTACTGGGTAAGGTGGATGAGGAGGGAGATAGGGAGAGAAGGGTGGGGATGGGAGGGGGAATGGTGGTGAGGCCCGGGAGGTAGGGGGGGACGGAAGGGGGTGGAAGTGTGGGGAAGGGGATGATGGGGAAGGGTGGTGAAGCCGGGAGGAGGGAGGGTCTGAGGGAGCGGATGGCGGGAGAAGGGAGGGAGGGGTGGATGGAGGGTGGGGGAATGAGAGAGGGCGGGGCACAGGGAGGTGTGGACCAGGTAGTAGGTGCAACATTGACCAAATTCTTTAAAAAATATTAAACTCACACTCACCTTGTAGGCCTAGGTGTTTACCTATAAAACACTAGCAAGCAGCCGGGCTGATCAAACCCACTTCAAGATGGCACTGCAAAATTTACATTACCAACGGAGAGATAGGGAGTGAGCCGTCTTGGTGTTATAGGGTCTTTGGCAGAGCATAATCCAGACTGGACTTGTGGGTCACAGAGTCTGTGGAGAGGCAATTGAGGCTTTGTTAACACTGGCTTCATATTGAGCAACTGACAGTCTTTTCGGCACAACTATGGATTTATAGAGAAAACATACTTACCGGTACCATTTTTGATAATTATAGCTGTATCCTATTGATTGATTGATTGTCAGTGTAAAACAACATTGACATACTGTCGACCCACAAGATGAGTGCCATTGCCTATCACCAGGTGTCATATTAGTTACGGAAATCGCGCTTTGGTCTGTAGGCCCACACAGTTTTGATTTGTTATCACAGTACATTATCTTAGACTACTGGTATTTATCAAAATCTTTTTCTTCATAATCAAATTTAAAACTCACTATATATACAGTATATAGTACATTGTAATTAATAATTTATCGTTTCATAATTTATATATTGCATCTACATTTTGATAACGTTATTCTGATCAGCATTCCGAGAATTGTTTGTATGATTTATGATTTAATGTCCGGATTGACTTGGGGTATTTAATAGTAGATACCAATCATCTACACTGGGAATATATTCAGCAACTTATGAAACATCCATTTTTCCAACATATTTCTTTCCAGGAATGTTTATCTTGATTTGATCAAATGGTTATAGTTCTCATGTCAAATATCCATAGGATATAGAAATAGGTTTTCACAGATCCATGGATCGCCCAGGTTATTCACATCCTCTTCAGTTAGCTCGTCCTGATATTAGATGTACATTAGATGTTGCAAGGACGTAAAACTCCAACAAGCAACCATCTTCAGTTAGCGCCCAAAATACAGAATCTATAGAAAACCAAGTCCGTGACACTTATATATGAAGTGGGCGAGACTATAATAGAGCTGTGGCCGGTGCGGGCTTGGGTCGAGTGGCCCGCATTTCCAAATGCGGGCTGCTCGCCAAGCCAAGCCCGCATTGGCCATCAAATGCAGGGAAGGGTTCACTGCTGTAACTCGTTGCTAGGAGACATGCCGCAGAGTCCCATGCTACTCTCCTAGCAATGCAGAAGGGTCGAGCGGTCGGGCTCAGACCCATCGGACGTGCCTTCAGCGCGCTCTGAGGTTTTAGACGACATTTAGGCTTTAATTGTTGAAATTTGAAACTTTATTAACTCTACAAGATGGGAGGGGATGTATTTATTCATATTGGTGAACTTAGATTGTATCAGTAGGAACAGAAATAAAGTTGTGAGCTCTTAAAAGTGATTGAAATATTCCTTGCATTCCTTACTATCCCCCAGTCCCTTAGTATATTAACCGCTATGGTCAACTCTTTAACAATGATCCATTATTATCTCTATTATTAAGGGCCTTCCATCCACTGGGCTGTAGGAAGCCTATCACCCCCCCTCCGGGGAAACAATAACCACCTTCTTAATCCAAACATGAATCACATTAGTAATATATAAATGAGTACATAATATCTCGGGTGTTTATAAGTGACAGCAGCGAGGAGAGCCAGTAAACTATGTAAATAACCAATATAGGTATATTAAATGCGGGAGGGGATAATCCCGCATATAAATGGCACTCTGGCTATCCGCCCTTAGCCCGGGTTTCATCACACGAAGGTGGTCAACCGGCGGCGGGATGAGAGGGGGGCGGCAGGCCCAGGAAATTCACATGGAAAATTATGGAAATTATAAGGAAACAATTAGGAATTCGGGAGCGAATTCTGACTAGGTGTACTCTGACCAATAATAATTTATCGAGCCTGTTCAGATAACAGTTCAATATAGAAGCTTTTACTATCATTGCTCGGATGCTGTTATATGAATTGGCCCATAATTTCGAATTGTGGTTGATCCGGCATAGGAAGCCTGAGACGCTCACATCACCAAGCGGCGCATGTGCCCCCCCCCCATCCCTCCTCCTATAGCGCTTGACCCGCATTCGGTCTACGAGTTCAAAGCATATTGTTTTATCCCAGCACGCCCGCTTCCAGCCAAGTATGCCAACATCACAAAGCTATGGGAAACATTAAAAAAGGCACTCATGTCATACAGCAGCATGCAGCGAACACGTCGCGCCATACATGCTAGAGGCCGACCAGCTAAGCGCGCCACAAAGAAGACAACGGCAGGGTCCGAAGCCGACCCGAGCGACTCGTTCACATCGCAAGATGGCCAGCCCACCACCCCACAGGCTCCATCGCCGCCACCCAGGCAATCCACCCACGCAAAGAAGCTTTCGGCAAAAGCGAAGCAAGCCAACAGGATGATACGGATGCAGGCATCGATGGCGTTGGGATGCGCTGGAGACCCACGCCACCCAGCAGAGGAAGGAAATTGTGGCGCAGAGCAAGGTGCTCGCGTAAGCCACCACCGCCGTCCACGCCCCGCATGCCACCGACGCGGCGCCAGCCCATATCAACACCGCTCCAAACGCACCAGGACGCTGTCACCAACATCTCCGAGGGCCATGTCAGCTAGAGGTCACACCAGCTCACAAGCAAGCCACGATGTCCGACACGCAAGCTGGGCGAGCATTTGGTCCTCGCCCTCCCCCTCACCGCAACACCGAAGCGAGCGCCGTTACAAGACGCACCGAGCGGCCCGCTCCCCCGGCTGGGGCGCTACAGTAGGCTGACAACACCACACCGGAGACGACGCGTATGGCAGGGGCGCTCACTTTACGGCAGAGGAGGCGGTCAGGCAGATTGTGGTGGCGGCGTACAGCAAGGCAAACACAAGGAAGAAAGGTATTCCATCTAAATATTTATTCCCTTACGATCTGGTCGAGCGAGGGGATGAAGGAAAATCTATTAAAGAAGGGGGGCAACCCAAGAGGAATACACGCAAGGCCTGAAGCGCCTCGAATACCAGCGGGGTTTCCCGGCTAGCGCCCTGGAGGCTCTCTCCCGCCACCATGAGATGGTGGCCCAGGATAAATGTACCCTGTCATGGCCAGTCGTGAGGCATTAGTCCAGGGAGATCTTTAGAAGGATCGCGGATGGGCACCTCCCCAACGGCTGGAGGGATATGGATGCCGTAAATGCCGTACAAATTGAGATCATCACGATGGCGGGGCACACCTGTTCCACCATCGAGACGCAGCAGCAAGATGCAGCAGCAGAAGGCAGGCGCCGACCCTCGCAACCACTACGACAAGACAGTGATGGGCGCGCCCTGCCCGGCATGGACTAAAGCCCCTGGATTGTGCAACAAGGCGGCGAAGGGAGAGTCCCACGGTTCGGGCCCCCAAAAGCTCGCCCACGTGTGCGGCTACTGTGTGAACAACAGGAGGATAGTCACGAACCATATGGAGGCAAGCTGCTACTCAAAAAAGTCCAGGGACCATGACGTGCTTATGGCTGACCACCTCGAGTTTGGCTTCCCGGCGAACTACATGGCGCCCGGCCCACCGACCCCCATCTTCCAGAACCACTGAGAAGACCCCGACCACGGCCACCACATCACGGCGTACGGTGAGGAGGAGCTACATAGGGGCGCCCTGCCGGGCCCCTTCGCGGTGCCCCCCTTCTCCCCTTGGGCACAGTGTAGCCCCATAATGACGTGCCCCAAGTCCACAACTGGGAAGCATCGAATCATCGTTGACCTCTCCAACCGCCCCGGCCGCAGCGTCAACTCGGGCATCCGTAGGAGAGAGTACCTGGGGCGGCCCACGCTTACAAGCTCCCGGCGGCCTCCGACATCAGCGACCGCATGGCGCTCGAGGGCAGGGATGCGTTCTGCTGGTCCGTGGACGTGTCCTGCGCCTACCGACAGCTTCGGGCGGACCCATTGTCGAGCCCCCTCTTTTGTGTCACCGTCGACGGCCGCCTGTACCTGGACATCGCCCTGCCATTCGACTGCCGCACCTCGGGCACGGCTTGCAGCCACATCACCGTGGCGGTGTCCTGGATCTTAGAGCAGTGCGGCTTCTTCAGCCTCATCTACTTGGATGACTTTGTGTCTTTCTTGGATGCGATGCACGCCTTCGATCCCCTCCATGAGATCTACGCCGCGCTCGGGCTGGCCCTCCCCCCGACAAGTGCTGCCCCAAACCGTGAACCCGGTTTGGCTGGGGATAGAGCTCTACATGGAGGCACTGGTCCACCGCATTCCCAACCAGAAACTCGAAGAGGTCTTCGGCGACTGCTTGCGTTGGCTCGCACGCCCGACCCTCACCAGGAAGGCCCTCCAGCGACTCGTGGGCCGCCTCGCCCACATAAGTACCTGTATGCCAGCGGCCAGGAAATTTATGTGCCATATCCTCCGCAGCCTATGGGCCACCCCCGCGAGCGTCCCCGCCAATGTGGACTTCGACCTCAAGCGTGACGTCCGTTGGTTCCGCGACTTCGCGGACAAAGGAAAGGTGTCTGCCTCATCCCACCCCCATTGTGCCCTCGCTGGGTCATCGAGGGCGACTCCTGCCTCACTGGCGGAGGCGCCTTTTCCCGACCCCGGTGCTTCCTACGACGGCCTACGACGAGGAGATGGTCGCTGCATACCCGACCATACACAAGCTCGAGGTGGTGAACCTCATCCTCGCGGTGCAGCTCCTGAGGCCGGAGGCCCCGGGCGGGTATGAGGTCATCGTCAATACCGACAACGCGGCCCTGGCCCTCAAGTCGGGCCACACCACTAACCCCACCCTCGCACCTGCGTCCGCGAGATATGGCTCATCGCGGCGCTCGGCTCCTTCACAATCACAGTCTGCCACAAGCCGGGGATCGAGTTGGTCCTTGCGGATGCCCTGAGCCGCGGGCATTACTCTCGGGTCGCCCTTGGTATTGTACACGAGCAGTGCCGCATAAGGGGGATCGCACCCATAAGGGCCACACACTCCCCCCAAATCTTTACCCATGACATGTAACTTTCTCTTCCCCAGACTACGACCGGCGGGCCCACGAGCACCTCATGACCCTCCACTGCACCGCCCTTGCCCCAGGGACCTGGCGCAACCGCCATCACCACGCAAGGAGGTACCTGGAGTTTATGCTCGAGCGGGGCATTGACCACCTGGCCCCCCGCCCCGTACGACATCGGCCATTTCGTCACCCTCCCCCGCATCGGTCATGAACGCCCTCTCCGGGGCCCACTCCTGGGTCTGGGAGGCGGATGGGGACCTCGCCCCCTTTGATGCCCCGTTTGCGGAGAAGGTGAGGAAGGGTGGCAAAAAACTCTTCACCGTCCCAGTGAGGAGGGCCCTCACCATCACCTGCGAGATGATCCCGGCATCTACGCCAACATGCGCTCCCGAGGTCACCTCGGGGTCTCCCTTTGGGCGGCCGTCGTCATCGCCTACTTCACCTTCATACGGCAGTCTAACCTGCTGTTGCCCTCCCACGCCCCTTGCGGAGGTCTGCACATGCTACGCCGGAATGATGTTTGGGGTGCCCCCGGCGGCCTTCGCATCCAGATCTCCTCCTCTAAGACCATCCGCACCCCGGTGCAGGTGGTCTCGCCCTTCATCCGCGCACTTCCAGGATCGCGCATGTGCCCCCTCCGTGCGTGGGATAGGGCGGTCGCCTTGGTGCCTGCCCCGGGCAACACCCCGGCTTTCCTCGCCCACGCCGGAACGCCATTAACCGCCCACGATGTCACCCCCCTGCTCCAAGCATCCTGGAGGCCGCCAGGTACACCCTCCTTGGCCTCCGCAGGGGCACTGCCCAGGCCTGCTCCTCCAGGGGGGAGGACCTATCTGCCATAATGGCCCAGGGGACCTGGGAGTCCGACGCAGTGTACGCGTACATCCCCAGGGTCGTGCCCGCGGACGTCCTGAGAGCCTTGGCATTGTGCTTTGGGTCAGCTCCCGGGCCTACCTCCTTGGGCTCCCTGGTCTTCCCTCTACCATCAGATGACATTGACCAGGTGGACTGAACCCCCACATCAAACGACATTTAACTCTACTCACCATTGTTAACCTATATTTGTGTGTATTGAATAAACCCCCCCCCCCATTTCCCACATCAGTCTCAGGCTTCCTCTGTCCGAATCGGCCCATAATTTTGAATTGTGGTTGATCCGGTGGAGGAAGCCTGAGACGCTCACATCACCAAGCAGCGCATGCGTGCCCCCCTCCCTCCTCCTATACCGCTTGACCCGTATTCGGGCTCCGATTTCAAAGCGTATTGTTTTACCACGCCCAACCACCCTCTTTATTATAGGCCACTTCGTGGGGGTCGGCTCCCGGGCCTACCTCTTCGGGCTCCCAGGTCCTCCCTCTACCATCAGCTGACATTGACCAGGTGGACTGAACCCCCACATCAAACATTTAACTCTATTCACCATTGTTAACCTATATTTGTGTGTATCGATTAAACCCCCCCTTTTCCCACATCATTCTCAGGCTTCCTCTGTCCGAATCACCAGTTCTCGCCACCATAAATGTTATTACGCAACCAGACGGGATGGCCGAATGAGTTGGAGCGTCCATCTCCCGTGTTGGTAGATCGTGGGTTTGAACCCTGGTCGAGTCAAACCAATGACTTAAAAATTGATACTTGTTACTTCCTAGCCTGGCACTCGTCATTATTAGGATAAGGCAAGGACTGGTTGGCTCAGTGTCAGGATAATGTGACTGAGTGGGATATCAGGTCATGGTGCTGGCAGCCTGGTCTTCCACTGGGGAAGCACTAAAAAGTTGCCATGATTGCGCACTGTCACAAGTCGGTACCCGTCCTGATATGACCGTAGATGTTCCTAGGACGTAAAACAACAGCAAACAAACAAAACAAACAAACTGTTAGTATGCACTCGACTGTTGGTTGATGTTTTTACGTGTTTTCAACTATGATGTATTTTATTTGTGTTTCTTTCCGCCTCTTCTCGGATGGCGTGCTTCACACTGTCTCCAGATGCTAGCACCAGTAGCAGTGTGGTTAAACTGTATGGCCTTACGAAAGAAGTAAGTAGGTGGCTGACTTGTCTATGTGCACCTTGGATTCATATTGTAACTGTCCTTAGTGGCGCCAACCAACCTCGTGGCCATCAACCATCTGTGGCTCTAGGAATCCGCGGAATAACAAGCCATCCGCTGTCCAACGGGCCCCGTATCCTGAATCAAAATATAACCACAACTTCACAGAATGGATGGGAAGCAACACGTATTTTAGTTTGGGCGTCAACACCCTAGGCTTAGTTTTATATTCACGGAAGTACCGATAGCAAACGAGTGCATCAAGATCTAAATGAATTCATACATTATATCATTATAATTTATATTTGGCTCCCTTGAAAGTTGAAGTCAACATTAGGATTCTGGTTTACATTGTTCTTTCATGCGTATACATATTACATTACATTGTTGCCGACATATATAGAGGTACATATAATATAGTCATAGGGAATGATATCTCAAGTAAGAACAACACAACCCATGTGGCTATATAACAGTAAATATATTGGGAATACAACTGAAGGTTATATATTGTGAAAGATTATAAAGTATGCAATCTAGGGTGAAAACTGGGGAATGAACAATGGCTGGAAAGCGGATTTTTAGATTGGAATCCAATATTTGAAGACCATACTCTTTACATACATCTACAACTCAAACGACTTTCTCTGTAGCTGTGTAGGTGGCATTAAAAAGTCACTTTTCTTACTTACCTTGATCTTGGCGGACTTCAATAACTTTCACGTCATGCTGGAAACAAATGCAAACATAGAATAAGCATTTCAAACGTAAAGCACTGTGGAAGTATAATACGTTCTCCTACATAATAGTTTTTTAGAACAAGAATTACTACAAAAGCAGATTTGTATTGCTCGACCTCCTCGCCTTCCTTGTGATTGTTTTTAATTGTTTGTTGTTTTACATCCAAGCAACATCTAAGGTCATATCAGAACGGGTACCGACTTGTGACAGTGCGCATACATGGCTCCACTGGGAGACCAGACTTCCAGCATAATGACCGAGCACCAGGGAGAAAAAAGTGTAAATTCTATCATTCTCAGCCTTAGATCAGCTAGGGATTGATCCCATGACCCCCGACAAGGGAAGCTAGTACTCTGTTTAAACAATCCCTTCGAGTTCCCCTGTGTAGATGGTACAAACAATGAACATACCACCATCTGATGAATGTTGATCCAATGTGCGTTATCTAAGATAACTTTAAGTGTCTTTGACGCGTGTTCATTCTTCTCAGCCTCCGCTGTGAGACAGGAAAGGAGAGATGATTAGATAAAACAACAACACGTACATTTTGCTGTTAACAATGTAAAAGGTTTTCCATCACCTAAACGTAATGTAAAGTTAATGAATATGGTCATCAGTGACCACACGTAATGCATAATCGAACCGTGTATAATAGGGATGGAATAGATTAATATGCTAACCATAATTGATTAATTTTCTTTATAATCGCCCTGAAGATATGTAGCGAGGGTCCTCTAGCTGGGGGCTTTTTAGAATATAAGAAATGGGGTTTCACTATTATTCTAGCTATGACAGGTATTACATGGCACCGGGTTTCTGTCAGCTGACGTGTCAGAGGGAAAGGATGGGTGAACTAGTTTCAAGAGGATTGTAATTAAATATATACCAAGTAGGTCTTCATCTAATCATTTTTGTATAAACTTAAATGGAACCGGTATAGGCTGCTGAGACACGACCCGTACTGCGATAAATGCTCTCCAAGCATACCTTTGCCGGTTTTCAGTTTATGCAACTACATATGTGGGGGGAAAGTGCTGACATTGGTTGCTTCTGTTTTGGTGTATTTAGTCCAGCAGCACTGACAAGGCTTTTAGACAACCATATAGAGAAACAATTTTAGAAATTGCAATCTAAAATGATAAATATAAAGTTCAAATGTTTATTTATCATAACCAGCTACTTTTTGTGTGAATAATTGATTAAGTCATGTATATTAATGGACTTTAAAAATTGAATTGAGAGCTTTCTGTGGCTGCCTTCTTAGTGGTTGCTGTAATATATGCGTAAAAGACATCCAGGCACGAGTGGAGATCAAAGGAGTATATAAATGAGGTGACGTCAGAGGTACAGGGTGCCGGTGGTTCAGGCCCCTGGACGGTGAATAAAGCATTCAGTATCCAGTAGTCAAAGTGTTCAGACGTCGTACTTTCACCGTTGCCATGGATTCCCCTGTGTGTGGGGGAACCCCTCCAGGTCATGTGATGAGGGAATCCCACCAATGATGTCATTCATACATCACAGACCTCAATACTCTCCTCCCTCCCCCCACATGCTCAGTTGCATAAACTGAAAAAAATAAGCAAAGGTATGTTTGGAGATCTTTTGATACTGGATTCGCTTGTTTCCAGGGAGGTATACTGGGTGACTTTAAGGGGATATTTTGGCACAGAATTATTACATGATTACATAGATGATTGGTGTTTCTGAACCAGTAATACAGGGCCACCCACATTCAGGGTACGCCTCAGAGTCAACTGCGAGACGTCTTTTTGGCCTTTTTGCGTTCAGGGTACGCCTTGGAGTCGACTCTGAGATGTCTCTCTTTCCAGGTAGGAGGCCGCTGAATTCAGTGGTTTCAGCCAATCAGAGCTATTCTTTTCAATATCAAATGGCTGCCCCCTATGGAGGCCACCATTTTCGAGGCAACCAACTGTTCATGCCGTTGAGACTAGCGTGACGTCCAGAATTTCTCCGAGGCACCTCGGAGGTGCCCCCTGAACGCGGCCCAGGTATTCCGAGTTGTGCTGGTACCCAAAAAAGGACTAAACCTGGGACCCAGCACGCCGGGTCGCAGCTTCAGCTTACCTGGTGGAAGTTGGGAGAGGTGGTAAATACACATACACCAAGTGGTATTTTATCTAATTAAAATATTTCCTAAGGAAATTTCATTGGAATCAGCTTCATAAACAAACGTATAGTAAAATCCGTACCAAGTTATGTTATTAGAGAGCATGTGGGTATAGGTGCAAAGTGAGTTTAAAATGTAGGGCTTATAGTGAAGGATAGCGGTGGGGAGGGCCTGCAGCCCCAACTTTCGGTGGGTAAATTGAAACTGCGACATGGTGTAGTACTGGGTCGCAATTTCAGTCCTTTCTGAGGGACCAGCGAAACTCTGAACACCCACATTGAAACACACGGGTTTCTCGATACGTGTCTTCTGAGTTAGTATTTGCTGGTTCCTGGGAAGGGCTGAAACTGGGCCCTGGCGTGCTTACACAACCAAGAGTTGGTTGAGGGTCCATCTCTGCTCTATCTGTCACTTTGGGCCATCTACTTTAAACTCATCATTACACTATAAACACAAGATCTTTTAATAGAATTTGTTTGTAGGCTTCTTGCCTAATATCCCGTCCTGACCTTAGATGTTGCTAGGACGTAAAACAACAACAAACAACAAACATATTGCCTAATATTTGTTTCTTAAATGGATTGAATTGAAATTGTGTTGGAAAAAATACCATATACAAGATCAAATACCACTTCTTGTATGCACATTTGATTGATCCCTACCCTAATATGGTCAAGGGGGCCTGACTAAAGAATGTCTGCAGCAGCATTTGTATCTCGGAAGTGAAGTATCACGACACTACTCTTTGATTATTGGTAATACAATCATTACCTATCACCCATTATATTACACAAGGTGAGTGCACACAATGAGATATGTTTGTCAGTGATGCTCACAGCCTGTAGAGATGCCCCACCAGCTGGAGGACTCATCACGGTGACAGTGTTTCGCCAAGGCCCGCGCTCCCACCGTTAGCTTTGAGGCTAAACTGCAAAATAAGCCACGCTTTAATATAAGATTGGGTGGGGGAGGGGGGGGGGACTCCTTAAAACAACATGGAGACCAGCTAGATAACATCGCTTTTCTGGGATCCTTTCTGTCTGTAAGGAATTTGTATGCATTTATTGTATCACCTCAGTTTATTGTAAACATACCTTGCAGAGAGTTAAAATAAAAGAATTGAATTGAATTGAATTGAAATATCTGTGATCTGTTAATTGAAGATTAATGGTGACATAAACGAGGTATGGTAGCATTATGAGGGTGATACAAACAAAGTTGCGCCTAAAGTGGAATTTGAACCCAGACTTCTTATGATTCCAAGCCTAGCGTCTTAACCATTAAGTTATCTAGGCTCCGTGATTAATCACCCTATCCATGCCTACATGTTTATGTAGCTCCGTGCCTGAGATGTCTGTGCAGACTACTAATCTCACCACCACCCCATAATCATGACCATAAGTCATTCAATGCTTAGAATTACAGACATATAACTGTCATATATGGGCAAGTCACTTACACATGTACATACACACACTAGGTCTTTAACCATATATCACATAGCATGTACAGTATCTCGGTCACGGCACCAATGGCGGTGATGCAAACAAAGGGAACATTTCGCTTAGAGCGGGATATAAAACACCACTTCTTGCCATTGCAAGGCAAGCTTCCTAACCATTAGACTATCTAGACTCCCCGATGCAATCACCCTATTTGGCTCTTCGCTGAAGAAGACAGTGCAGATTACTACAGAAGATTAAATTAATCCCAGGAAGAAATACTAAGTTTTCGCTGGGAGGCATTATGGTATCTATATTTCTATAGCAACCCCCCACCCCAAAAAAAGTTCTCTAATTTGTAAGCTATGAAATAAAGATGCTTCATTATCCTTTCCTAGCACATCACCCTGAGTGAGTGTGCCCTAAACTCTCTCTTGAAGATCTATACTGCCTATCATGGATAAGCCTGAATAGACTTGTTTTCACCATTAGACAGTTTGTCGATAGAAAGCCCGAGCCTACACTTTTACCGACCCAAGGGATTTTTAACCTCCCACACCACATAGACATGCTATGAGAGCAACTGGCCTCTGATGACGCTGTAAGTTATACACAGCGGTGGAAATCCAAATTGGTAGAGGTGGGGGCACAGGGAATCAAACCACTGACCTTCAGGTTAGGAGTCCGACTTAGAAAAAAGACACTCTAACCACTCCGCCACAGAGAACACCACTTAACATCAATTACAGCAACAGCAAGATGTCAGTGCCCCATGTATAGGCCATAAATAGGTGCTCATAATTTTTCAAGTGTAATACAGCCTACAGTGGCGTCCAATACCATTAGTTAACAATCGATTGCGAGCTTATAAAATCGAGCGCAAATTTGATGTAAAATTACAAGCAGATTTTTATCAGCAGAAAATACCACACCATATTTTCTTATTATTAATACAAGGTGCAAAGTCGTGTCAACATCATAGTTATACCTTCCTACAGATAATAACACCGTCATTACCTGTGTTGTGCGTGAAAGGTCTTTTCTAGCAATATCCGAGCCGGAGGCCACATATCACATGAGCTCACAGTCTTTCGCAGCCCCAACAGGTCGAGCAGCCCACGCCGTCCGAGGATCTGTGACACAACACATGAGTGGAGCAGGGGCTTAGGGTTGGTTGGTTGTTGAAGTGTTATGTCCTGGCAACATCTAAGTTCATATCAGGACAGGTACCGACTTGTGACAGTGCGCACTCATGAGGACTTTATAGTGCTGCCCCACTAGGAGACCAGGCTGCCAGCAGCATCATGACCTGATATCCTGCTCAGATACATTATCCTGATACTAAGCCAACCAGTCCCTGCCCTATCCTAATAATGTAGAGTGCCTGGCTAGGAAGCGAAAAGTATCAATTTTCATGTCATTGGTTTGACTCGACTAGGGATCGAACCCGTGGGTTCGAATCTCACGATCTACCAAAACGGGAGAGGGACGTTCAACTCAGTCGGCCATCCCATCTGGTTGGAGCTTAGAGACTTCACCATCATGGTTATATGTCACTTCTATGATGCTCGACTTATAATTATGCCTGTTACATCGTAACATGGGTAATTCATAACACGAACCCTGGTCGAGTCAAACCAATGACTTTAAAATTGATACTTGTCACTTCCTAACCAGGCGCTTGGCATTATTAGGATAGGGCAAGGACTCTCCCCTAGGAGACGGCATTTAATAGCCCGCGACACATGGCTTGGGGTCAGTCTATAGCCGTGTTCACACCTGGGCGTTAAGTCGCCTCATCTAGTGTGCCTCATCTAAGTCGGCTCACATTGGCAGTGTGGACGCGACGGTGAGGTGGATTAGGGCTGAGTCGCCTCATCTAGTTCGCCTCATGTAGGCCGCATCGCGAGGTGGTTTAAAAGAAGCGAACTAGCTTAAGTCGGCCCATCCCGCCCGTGTGAACGCAACCGACTTACTTGAGGCGGATTAAGGACGTGACAGTCGAGACCTGAGTGTGTTGACTTTCCGATAAATTTGCTTTATGAACCTGCTAGAGGTGCACATATATTTTTTTCATCATTTATTTTTAGGGTTTCACTGCCCAGCAGAAGTTTTGACCGTTCCAAACCAATACGATTCAGTCCATACATATCTAGGTCGAACCCACACTCTCTCGTGCCGACGTCGACTAACCGAAACTGGCGCTGGTTAGTTTGGACTTGCTCATGCGCAGACATCGATTTCCGCCTTAATCCGCTCCGTGTGTGGACACGACACTAGTTCGCCTCATCTAGTTCACCTTATCTAGTTCGGCCTAAAGTTGTGGGTGTGAACACGGCTTATGACCAGCGCTTGACCTCTCAGGGGAATAAAAGTCTGTACCGAAATGCCAGTGTTTGCATCTTTCTTTACTTCTTCAGTTGTGAGGTTCGAGTGGGGAGAACCAACCTCATCACAGATAAAGTGAATCTTGATGTAGTGTGTTTAAAGATGCATAGTCTGATGAAAGCATCAAATTTTCAAAACCATAATTTGAATTCTACATATCTGACTTAGATACTGATACACTTATTAAGCATGTGTTGCTACATATATGGGAATACTAAGTCAATTTAATAGAACCTGTTACTGCAGAAGCTTATGGTGTAGTTTTGGTGTGCTTGCCAAAATTAATTTGACATGTTAGCACTTCAAATATCTCAAAAGTTAGCCCTTTAAAATAAAGTTACTTCAAACTAAAGTAAGGTAGACTATAACAATCAATTTAATATATTCATCTTAGAGAAATGACAGAAACTCAAAATCATCAGACTATGCAAATTTAAGTGGAGTATGTTTGTTATATAAGGTGAACTTACACTAACGATTTCCCGTATCCTGGCCGTTTTCTCATCGTTACTGAAATGGTTCCACACACTAACAACCGTTTCCAGCCTAGGGGTGATTTCGTCGATATAAGCCGACCTTTAAGTACAAAGCCATAGGAACATACATGTCAAATACTTGACCAAAGACCAAAAAAAAACAGATGCTAGGGCTTCATCTCAAACAGGATCATAAATATATGGAATAGTCTCCCACAAAATGTTATTGATGCTGAGTTAATAAATTCATTCAAGAACAGATTAGAAAAAGCATGAGCTGATGATCCAGGGAAATTTGACCCCTTATTTACCACATGCTACTAATTAGTCCTTGTGTTGCATATTTACTTGCACTCAAGCAAAGATGAGAGACAAATAAGTGTTCACACTTCCTGTCTACCATTCGCTATTTCGCTATTTCATACTCTCCAAATAATTAGTAACTAACGGGACTACCACATGCAGCTGACTAGGGACTAAGTAATAGTGACTAATCGAGACTAACTGCACATGCATGTGAATAGTGAATATTAACTAATAATGACTAACTATACAGGAATGTGACTAATAATAAGTAATAATGACTAATAATAAGTGCACTGGCAATAACATAAACACAATCATGATCCGTATTGTACATGTATCCTGTCTCAGTTCAATAAGTAAGGAGAAATTAATACATACCGCATTTCTCTGTAAGTCTTCTCATCTAATAGGTCAAATGTTGGTAGATCAAGCAGTGGGCAATATCTGCAAAATAAAAATGTCTCCATCTGAACAATAGCCACGTCCCTTTGCAACATATATTTGCATTATATTTGTTTGTTATAAATTATTATTCTTACTATACATTATTCCAAATTACCCATTGTTAATAGACTAAAGAAAATCCATTTGATGCTAATACAGAATGACTCTTTGGGTGAATAAATAGTCCTTTTTTTTGTTTTAAAAAAAGAACCAAGTTTTTAAATCACAGTTAAATACACAAACGGGGATAGGGTTAGATGTTAATTAATTAATCATTTTTTTAAATGGTTAAAGTTTGCATAGTCCGATGGTTTTGATCCCCCCGTTTATTATATTATTAAATACATAAATAATTATGGTTGATCATTATAACCTACCGTACTTTGAAGTAACTTTTATTATAAAGGATTAACTTTGAAGAATCTTTACGTGAAATTATGGCAAATTAATGTTGACATGGACGTCAAAATGCTGGAATCCATAGCCTTCAACAATGACAGATTCTATAGCAAATAAACTTAATCTTCCTTCTATGCAGCTATAAATGTTTAATAGGTGCACCTCGTAAGTCTGTTCGCTTCGAAATATTGAGGCTTTCATCGGACGATGCAGCTTTAATTTATTCTCTCTCTTTTAACCTTTAAAATATTATTTCAATGGGATAAAGCTAACTCACTCACTTTTTCTCCTGCCACACTTGCAACATGTGTCCCAACTCACGGTAGAGAGGCCGGGTGGGGTAGCCAATAATACACTCACGGGGCCCTTCCTCCTTCTCAGTGCCTAGTAACTCTTTGATATCGCTAATTATCAACACAGGATTGGCCAGCTTCATTTCAGCCTCAAGGAACTGCAGGAATTTTGAAAGAAAATTCGTTAACAATAGGTTGAAATTGGTTTGAAATACTCATCAATTCGATCTGATGACACCACTGTGAAATGGTCGATAATGCTGGTATATGTATGTATGTATGTATGTATGTATGTATGTATGTATGTATGTATGTATGTATGTATGTATGTATGTATGTATGTATGTATGTATACACGACAGAAACATCTGTGAAAGCAGCTACTAGTGTGAATGAGGCTAGGCCAGGACAAGATGCAGATGAGCAAGTAACTACATCGTGAACTGATGTTGTCAAGCGTAAGAAGCTGAAACCACATGTACAACCAAACCATAAGCCTGACCAGTCCGGAACTATGCAGAAGAAAGACTGGAAGAAACCTGGACTTGTTGGCACAGCCAACATCACAACTATTGCCACAGTCCAAACCAAGATTGTGAATGTGTTCGCAACCAAGTTCATACCTGACCTGGAGGCAGCCACATTAAGAGACTACCTGAAGGGGAAGCTGAACGTGGAAATTCAATGCCGCAAGATTGAAACGGAAAGGAAGCGATTTGCCTCATTCCAGGTAACAGCAGAATGTGTGGACCCCAAGGTATTATATGACCCTAGTATCTGGCCGACAGGTGCTTTTGTATGGAGGTACTATGAACCGATGAGACCACGGCATGGCTCAGAAGCAGTAAACATAAGGAACTCTGATCAAGGTGAGGTGAGTCTACCCAATCAAAATGACAAGAACAATGAGCAAGGTGCGGTAGGAGCTGAGGCCAGGAGACCTAATCAGCCTGTACAAGGTGCGAACAGTAAAAATATTTTCAAGACTGTAACCTACAAGTGCAGGGGCCTGAAACTCGGCCAATCTGAATCTGACAAAACCAGAAGATTAATTTTAGAGAAACTGTGTCAAGACCATGTTATCATCTGTCTACAGGAGACTTGGCTTACCAAACAGGACCTGGGAGGCCTGACCCCTATACATACAAACTTTCATGGAATTGGTGAATCAACAATTGACAACAGAGATAAAATGATACATGGGCATACCCCTGGAGGGGTGGCCATTCTATGGAATACAAAAATTGAATATGCAATAAAAGAGCTGCACTTCAATGTTGACAGGCCCATTGGCATTGAAATCAATATTGATAGTAAGAAAATTGTGATAATAAATGTCTACATGCCATATGAATCATATGAAAATGAAAATAAGTTTATTAATAGAATGGCTCATATATCAGCTTTTGTTGAAGATCTAGATACTACTTGTATATATGTGATGGGTGATTATAATGCTGACATCTCAGATGATCACTCTATGTTTGCTAAACATTTGCTCAATTCCTGCCAAGATTATGGATTTGTACTATCAAGTCAACAACTGTTACCACTAGATAGCTTTACTTTTGTGAGTAACTGGGAGACAGTCTCTTGGCTGGACCACTGTGTTAGCTCATCTGATGCTCATGATGCAATACAAAGTATGGAAAATTATTATAAATATGCCACCACAGATCATATACCTGTAGGTATGACCGTGAATTTAAACAATGTACCTGATATGTCAAAGACTACAAACAGCTGCAATAAATGCAAATTAGACTGGTCCAGAATAAAACAAGATGAGATTCATAAATATAGTGTAAATACTGAAACTCTCTTGCAAAATATTAAAATACCCACAGATGCTCCAATGTGTAGAGATGTGCATTGTAAGGTTTCTCAACATGCAGATGAATTGTGTAGTTTTTATGAAAACATTGTAAAGGCCCTTAAGCTGGCAAGTAAGCCATTGTATAATTTCCCTAAATGTAACACTCAGTGGCGTCCAGGGTGGAATGTACATGTAGCAGACCTTCACAAAGCTGCAAGAGAAGCCTTCTTACTGTGGAAGGAACAGGGTAAACCCAGGCAGGGTTGTATTTCTGAAATGAAAAAGAGGACAAATTCCCGTTTTAAATATTCTTTAATACCCCTGTCACACTACGACGTTTCTCTCCAACGCACGGCGACGTGTGTCCTTTTTTGGTGAAACGTCGGGAAACGTTAGGGGGACGTTATGCGAATGTCAGTACACGTCGGTACACTATCCTGGACGTCAACAGTCGCCGGAGAACGGTTGTGCGCGTGGTTGGTCGCTCAATGTTTTTAACATGTCAAAAAAACTGAACGACCGACAGCGCGCGGTAATTTCTGGGTAAGGATGTTAATAGAATGTTAAGCGGACGTCAAAACGCGTTCAAAGCGTGTTAGATGAATGTCACCTGTATTTATATCAACCGTACAGGTGTGCCGATGTGTTCCCATAACGTTATGGACGCGTTGAGCGCGTTGCCAACACGTTACCAGAACGCTGACAGCGTGCTACCAACACGCTACAGGAACGGCAATTAACGCGGCCCTAAAGCAGTTGAAACGGTATCATCCGTCGGCTAACACGTTCGCTTGTTGCTACCCGTGCGCTGGCCGAACGTTGCCGTAACGTTGTCGACACGCCGCGCGCGCCCCACCGTCGTGCCGAATACAGGACCATTACAAATTGTTTTTGTTTTGCTGCAACTTCCCCACCCGTTGCCCGTGCGCTACCAACACGCTACTCACACGCTGCACCAATGTCCAATTTCCCCATATTTCCCCTAAAAGTTTTACGTTTCTCGACGCTTTAATTTTATTTTCAACGCTGACGTGTCGCCGATGACAAACGTTGTAGTGTGACAGGGCTATTAGATACATTAAATACAATGAGGATGCTATGAGACATTAAATACAATGAGGATGCTATGAGGAGAGATGCCTTAGCCACTAAGCTGCAGAATAACAATGTAGAAGAGTTCTGGAAAGAGGTCAAATTGATAGACAATAGTAAAACACCACTTCCCACAAATATTGAGGGTGTGGTAGGGTGTGAGAAGATAGCCTAGCTCTGGAAAAATAATTATAAAGAGTTATTTTCAGTAATGTTGATAGTGTTACTTTTAATGTCAAAATTTGTAATGATATAAATGTTGGTGCTAAGGAAATCAGGGATGCCATATTAAAATTTGTTAGTAACAAGACTTGTGGTGCTGACAATATTTATGCAGAGCATCTCAAATATGCCAGCTCAAGAGTTTTTTCCATGTTAGCTATGTGCCTCACAGGCTTTCTCATACATGGAACTCTGCCTGATACTATGATCTCTGTTATTCTTTTACCAGTAATTAAGGACAAAATGGGAAGGATTTACAGTAAGGACAACTATAGACCTATAGCACTTGCTAGTATTTTGTCCAAAAATATTTGAAAATGCACTGCTAGATAGACTGGAGTTGTATTTAAAAACAAATGAGTTCTCTGTGGCGGAGTGGTTAGAGTGTCTGACTTTTTCTAGGTCAGACTCCTAATCTGAGGGTCGGCGGTTCGATTCCCCGTGCCCCCAGCTCTGCCAATTTGGATTTCCACCGCTGTGTATAACTTACAGCGTCATCAAAGGCCGGTTGCTCTCATACCATGTCTATGTGGTGTGGGAGGTTAAAAATCCCTTGGGTCGGTAAAAGTGTAGGCTCGGGCTTTCTATCGACCAGCAGTGGAATGAGGAAGACCAGTCGTCTATGACTGAAATTTCCCCTGCTTAAACAACTAATGGACCCCCCAAAAAAAAATATGGCTTCAAACGAAAGCATGGGACAGATATGTGCATTTATGCTCTGAAGGAGATTATACAGAAGTACCATAGTTTAAATTCTACTATGTTTTTGTGTTTTCTTGACGCCTCTAAGGCATTTGATAGAGTGGATCATGCAAAACTGTTTGAAAAACTAGTGCAGCGTGGTACTCCAGGCTATCTCATCAGGATATTAATATTTTGGTATTCGCATCAATCAATGGTAGTCAGGTGGGGTGATGCCATGTCAGAACCCTTCCAAGTCAGTAATGGTGTACGTCAGGGAGGGATATTGTCCCCCTATTTATTTAATATTTATATGGATGACATGTCGAAAAGGTTAAATCAGTGTAAAACTGGATGTATTAATGGATTATTACTTCTAAATCATCTTATGTATGCCGATGACTTGGTAATATTCTCACCATATAGTAGTGGACTGCAAATGCTACTTAATATATGCTCTGAATATGGCATAGAAGCTGATATCAAACACAATGCTATTAAAAGTATGGTAATGATCATTCGATCAAAATATGATAAGGATACTGTATTTCCTGATTTTATGTTAACTGGTGCTCCCCTGTCAATCTCTACTGAAGTCAAGTACTTAGGACACTATATGACTGATGACTTTAGAGATGACAGGGATATTAATAGACAGTGTCGCAAGTTATATGCTATGGGAAATATGCACATCAGGAAATTTCATATGTGTACAGCTGATGTGATGGTAAATTTATTGAGAACTTTCTGTACTCCCTTGTATACTGCCCAGATTTGGTGGAACTATAGAATGTATAGCATTAGAAAACTGAATGTAGGATATAATGACATTATGAGGTTATTACTCCGGCTACCTAGGTATCACAGTGCTAGTCAGTTGTTTGCCAATATTGATGTGCCAGCCTTCCAGGCTGTTATCAGGAATCTAATATTCAAATTTATTACTAGACTTGACAAGTCAGAAAATGTTATAATACAGGGACTTGGGAAAATAGAAGAGAGTGATCTCAGATTTACGTCTGCCGTATGGAGGCATTGGTACAAAGTACTGTATGTAGACCAACATTTGGATATTGGTTAGTATGGTAGTATTCATACTGTTACTTATATCCTACCCACATTAATTTTGATATCTACCTACTATGGACCAAATTATCTAACTACCATAATCCTGAGTCTGAAATAAAGAATTGAATTGAATATATGTATGTATGTATGTATGTATGTATGTATGTATGTATGTATGTATGTATGTATGTATGTATGTACGTACGTATGTATGTATGTATGTATGTATGTATGTATGTATGTATGTATGTATGTATTTATGATGCATGTGTATGGGTCTTACAAATGTTAGAGAAAAACTATGCTGACTGGAATCTACATATGAGAGACTGAGAATAAACGATAACCCCCAATAACCGATGTACCTTTTTGGTGCTGGGGAGTCGTTAAACAAACAGAGAATAAATGATAACACTATGCATTTGAGTATGACGGCACAACCAGGTCAATGTGCGCAACAATTTCACTGAACCTTTTCTAACTATTTCTTTCATCAACAGGAAATCAATAAAAGCTTTTATCTGATTTTTTTTTAAATTACAAGATGATTAATGCAACCCGGGGCAGAACAACTATTCAACATTGTTTTAAAATGATTAATGAGTTTTATACGAAATGGCAAACCGGGGTGATTCCGAAGTGTGAATCACATGTATCTAGTCAACTGGGCCGTGTTCAGGGTATGCCGCCGAGACGTCTCGGGGAAATCCCTGACATCACGCTAGTCTGAACAGTAAAAGCAGTCTGTCGCCTCGAAAATGGCCGCCCCCATAGACGGCAGCCATTTTACAATGGAAAAGAAGCGCTCTGATTGGCTGAAACCACTGAATATGTCAGCCATTTTCGAGGCGCTTTTTGTCTCCTGTCTGAAATGGGAGGTGTCCCCGAGACGCACCCTGAACACAAAAAAGCCAAAAGGCGTCTCCGAGGCATACCCTGATCCCGGCAGTAATGTGACTTACCCGCTTAAATGCATCTTTGAGGTCAACACTCTGCATCTTCCCGCAGTCTTGATACATTGTGATGGTCTAGGTGTATTTCAATTTCAATCTTTTTTTATGACAGCAGCGGGATTGTGACCTATAAATCAGTAAATCATCATTATGTTTGACAAGCCATATACTACATATGTGAAATGAACATGCATGGTCCGTTTCCTGTTTTGGGAGATTGGGTGATCCGAACCCATGAGTTCATGTGTTCGAACCCATGTCGAGTCAAACCAATGACTTTAAAATTGATACTTGTCGCTTCCTAGCCAGGCGCTCTACATTATTATGATAGGGCAAGGACTGGTTGGCTCAGTGTCAAAATAATGTGACTGAGTGTGATATCAGGTCATGGTGCAGGCAGCCTGGTCTCCCAGTGGGGCAACACCCATGAGTGCACACTGTCACAAGTCGGTACCCATCCTGATATGACCTTAGATGTTGCTAGGACGTAAAACAACAACAATGTACATGCATGTCATTTGTGGTATCATGTGTTTCTTATCTGAATATTTTAGACAATTATAATTGAATATTGATACATCATACATAGTATATACATAACCATTGCATAACAGATTTTACTGTAGAAATATGTTATATAGTTATAGTTTCAAGCCATTTTTGTTGTTGTTGTGGTAAATATGTTTATTCTGCTGAATAAGTCATTTGTCAGTGCCGAAGCACTGGTCTTCCAGCCATTTTTCAATTCAGGGTTATTTACACAAAAGGTATATATAATAAGGTATACAATAACTGTTGAATACACAATTTGCAGCATGTAACACAATGAAGTTCCATAGCAATATGGTAATAGTAGTGCCATATAACTAGATCAATATTAGTCTAGCTTTCTTTTATATGGATCTAATATTTCCGAATAAATTTAATGTAATTGAACATAGTTATAAACAGTAGGCATTAATCAGTCTTCACATAACTCGAACCAAACATAGTGAATAACCTTTCATTATGAATTGTACATATTGCCGGTAACATGCATAATTCAAAGCCATGACCACGGGCTCCATAGTGATGCATACCATTGATACCGGATGCAGTATAGCATTCGATAACCCTGGCCATAGTTAACTTGGGCCGAGGGTGCACCACACACCACACACCACACACCACACAGTGACAGTCCGGTGGCTATTCGTAATATGTTCGGTCCGTCCGTTTGACATTTGGTTATTGTCTGTTTATTGTCTGTTGGCTATTCGTTAATGTACGCTCCTTGTCCGTTTAGTCCAGCGGCCGTTGCAACAGTTCGACACATTTTGATACCGAACACCACCGGACTAGAAAATTCTTTGTCCGGTGGTGTCCGGTACTCAGTCCGGTAAGGTGTGACTGGGGCTAAAGAGCGGCAGACCACCACCGACGGCCCGACAGTGGCCCGACGGTGGCAAATATGTAAAAAGAATGGCAAAGAGCGGCGGACCACCACCGATGGCCCGACGGTGGCCCGACAGTGGCAAATATGTAAAAAGAATGGCAAAAAGTTCCGGACCACCACCGATGGCCCGACGGTGGTAAATGTGTGCAAAAAGAATGGCAAAAAGCGGCGGACCATCACTGTCGGCCCGACGGTGGCAAACATGTAAAAAGAATGGCAAAGAGCGGCAGACCACCACCGACAGCCCGACGGTGGAAAATGTGTGCTTTAAGCATAGGGTTGGTCCGACGTAGTGGTAACGTATGTCGACGCATGAGACATGCCAATAGACAGGCAAGTACACAGCCTCCCCCATCCATCAAGCGGTAAAAAGATATGGTTGAGAAGGATGTTAAAATGTGCCTAACTAACAACCATAGGTGAGGTGTAATATGGTTGCTTTCGGAAGAGGTCAGTAGAGAGTTTGAAGTTACAAACGCCTGCCAGTGCTCATGAAACACCATTTTCATTGCAAAAGTGTTTTAGTGAGGAGTGCTGGGTTTTGTTTAGCACTCATCACTTCTTAGCTTAGCTCTTTAGCCAAGATTAGTGTCTTATCATCTTATCATCTTAATATCTAATATGATATTAAACAGATTTTTTTTAATTGGGGTTTACTCCTCCAGTGCCATCTGTGGTAACTGCTTAGTGACACCCGAGACATATATCTTCTCCATGTGGTATCCAGAGAATCCTGTTTGGGGCCCACAATGTAACCCATATGGGCTCTGTGTTATCTGACAGTGTGGCCACAGTTGGGTCACCAGTGGTGTATGCTGCTATGGGTGGCAAATGCTGTTGGGCCAACGGTGGCATATGCTGGTATGGGTGGCTTGCCACCTTTGGCCCGATGGCAGTTTGCCACCGTTGGCCCGAAGGCGCGGCCACCATTGGGCCATCGTTGGTGTATGCTGCTATGGGTGGCAAACGCCGTCGGGCCACCATTGGGCCACCGTTGGCATATGCTTGTATCGGTGGCTTGCCACCATTGGCCCGACTGCGGGTCAGTGGACAAAACAATGTCGGTCCGACGGCGATTTGCCACCATTGGCCCGACGGCACGGCCACCGTCGGGCAAACGTCGGCCCGACGGCTCTGTGCTATCTGGGACGTGTTGTCGGGGATTCTTTTGTTGGTAGCCTATATCCAAAAAGAATCTCCGGTGGACTGGACACCTCATGAGGATGTCATCTACAGGCTACCAAAGCAGATCCTCTATTCTCAACTCTCTTCTGGTTACAGAAAGAGAGGCCGCCCTCGTCTCCGGTTCAAGGATACCATCAAGAGAAACCTGAAGCTGAGAGACATTAAGACTGACTCATGGACATCACTCTCACAGCAGAGAGCTAAATGGAGAGCGGCAGTCAAGTAATGAAAGCAGTCTTTGGCGCATCGCGACCGACAGCATGATGATGATGATATCCATTTTACACCCACCTACAACAATAATTTTCAATTGTGTCTACATGTGTGTATGCTTACACAGAAGGAGGGCATGGCAGAGAGGGAGTAGGCCTAGAGGGTGGAGAGAGATGTGGGGGGAGGGGGGGACAGGATATAATGATATAATACTAAAATAGCAATTATACTCACTTTACAATATTCCATGTGTCACTTAGTGACTAGTTAGTCTGGGGGGAAATACATTCCAGATTAGGCCCCAACCTCTCACACGTAGGCTATGTATGTGTAAGTCTAGTAGTAGTAAACTAGTCTAGTGACTTTTGACACAATACAAGTTGGGTGTAGACTGTAGTGTGTAGACTTTAGTTCAGTAGTTCAACTAGTACTAGTAGTCAAGTAGTCTAGTAGAAGTAGTCGGGCTGAGATACATAAATGAAATCCAAGTTGTGTGACTAATGTTAGTAATAACATGTAATGTTATTGCAATCAATGGACTTATTTGGTATATTGTACTTCCAATGTGTAGGTCAATCCAAATATCTCCGAACTGACAGAAGGGTTGTAAGTAAAGTATTGCAACCGGGTGTTGCAATCGGTGAACATAAAATAAACAAACCGGGAAAACACCCAGCCTCTCTCACCCCAGCTTTCATTATTCCGAAAACACACCTTCTCGATGGTGTTGCGTGGTGAACTAAGAGATTGCAAGACGGGACTTTCCTATCACACTTCCTTTGATTCTGGATATGACACAACTACCATGAAAACGTTGAAGACGTGAGCCTCATGGGCCAGAGGATTCCCACAGTGACGTCATTATAATTTGGGAATGTCCTTAGTTTCAAGGGTAGGTTACATGTTGCCTCATGTGATATGACTGTGTTTTGATCAAGCACATAATCGATATGAAGGTGGACAGAATGGAATCAAAATATACAAGTTTTTTGACGCATATCTTCAGTCGTGCTACCTGAAGTCGCATTGTCAGATCGATGATTCTTTTGACGGCTGACCGATCTAAAGCTGGAAATGTGAGGTAATCTGTGACTGTGGCTTGTGAAGTCTAGATGAATGAACTTTGAAGTTTTGTACGCACAACTTCTTGTTGCTGCTTGACAGGCCAAGGTAGGTACATCACATGAAAATTGTAAAATTGTTGCACAGTACTGCAAATCGGCAGACACTGACAGGCAGCACGCACAGAATAGATTAAAGGGTTTTTTAATTCGAGTAAATATGATTAGTCGTTCCAAAGTTATCTACAATCTAGTTTTCCTAGAAATCAACATTTTGTCTTATTGGTTATAGCTATTAAGACCATTCAGTCCATTGTGACCATTTGTGTTCCAGGATAGGTACATCTCTTTGTAGTTTCTTTATTAATGGTCAGATCCTGATCAAACTTCACACCAAGGTTCTTCTTCGTATGGCAAATCACCCCAGCTTATCAAAACTGATCCCCAAAAATTAAATCATATAATAATGTAGGTTTCCATGTCAACTGTAATACAATCACTCCCACCTAAAATATGAGTCAACTGTAGCTGTTTTTTAAAGAAGGGTCAGATCCTGATGAAATTTCACATCAAGGTTCTTGTTGGTATGGCAAATCACCTCAGCTTATCAAAACTGATAAAAAAATGGCAGGAAATCAGCGCAAGCAGCTACCACCATGGCGATTCTGCCAATGCGCACACAAATTTAAAAGCACTGTAGTTCTGTCAATTCTTTATGGATTTTGATCAAATAAAAACTGAAACCTGTGCAATTTAGTGGCCTTCAAAAATAGCAGCAGATTCACAACAATTTGAGCAGAGCTAAACCCCCGAATCTGCGTTTTCGTGCGCAATGAAAACGTCACGAATTTAGCACGAGCAGCTACCACCGCGGCCAATGCCGCAGCGATGCACACACACATTTAAAAGCACTGTAGTGTCTTTCCAAATGGACAGATATACACAATATAGGTATCAAATGAAAGATAAATAACTAAATTTTGAGGATTGTCAGACTACTAGAATGACTTTCGAATGTTACTTATCTGTTCGATGACTTTTTCAACAGTGGTTGACTTCAACAGCTTGTAACACCATCAGAGGTATCCGCTAATGCACTAGAAACTGCCCCAGATGTAAACCAGGTTGTGATTGTTCAATTCAATTATTTGTTTGCGAACCTAAGTTCATTTGTTGGTGCTCAGAATGCAGGACCTCATGATTGTTCAATTCTGATGACATCCTGTATGGCAAGTCATTTGCATAGGATTTGTGAATGGGTTTTACAGAGCACCTCTGAATGTAGGCATATAGAAACCAGGTCATAGAGTTCAGCTGCAGTAGTGGAGACAGCTATACCGCAACGCCCCAAGTTTGATTTGATGTACCTAGCCAAGGACGGAAAGTGAAAGATATGTCTATTAGTATTATATTGTAGAACACTTACCAGTCTTATCTTATGTATTATATGTATGATATAGCTGTAATCCTATATCATATCATATGCCTGTAGCTGTGTTATAATAATAGTTATATTTCACAGTTGACAGTAGACTAGTATTCTCTATGTCGGCGTGACCTCACAGCCCTGGCAACTACTCCTGAAGGGTAAAACAACACAGTAATTTGTGCTGCAGCAATGCTATGTCTATGCGGAGCATTTATTTTTGCAAAATAAATTTTAAAGCTTTCATTGGGTCGATTAAAAATATCTTAATGCTCGATTGAAGAGGAAGATCTGAAGTATTTAATTTAACCTCAGAGCAATTTTCTCTGAAATGATTAAAAACAGATAATATTGAAAGTTGGGATATTCTGAGTGTCAGTGCCAGTGGTAGTGGTAACCATACCGGATACTTCCAATTGGCTGATACAAAAAAAGCTGAATGTGAAATTGCAGAGAAAGATCTGAACTATTTACTAGAAATAAGAGAAATTTGCTTTCAAAACACCAAAAGGTACAAAGTACTGTGATAGTTAGGGTATTTTAGTGTATCATCGTAGGTATGTTAGATTCCGCTAGGGGTGCTTTGGACACCATGTCTATAGTGAAATCTTCCTGCATTTTCATGATTCCGGCTTTGATTAAAGTACTTTTGCATTGGAATATTTTCATAAATTGTATATCACTGGAAACAACATGACCTAATCTCACCGAAAATACACATCAAAATACCAAAATCAAAATACTAAGAGCATACAAAGCTGTAACAATGTGGCAAAGGTCACAGTTTATTATAATGGTGAATCCAGACTAAATTTAACAATTCAGCCAACATTAGAAATGCCATCACTTTTTCCCCTATTAAGATATTTTCAAAATTACAACAGATTTGAGTTTGTCTCAGCAAGATCTGCTGAAAGAGCTTACGTTTATACTGTTTGTTGTGTTTTGAAATATTAGCTGATCTACATATCTATGGCAGTGGCATTTGTTTTACCCTTTGCACGTTGTGAGCGCAAAAAGTGCTCGGATGGCCGAAATCGAGAATATATCATATGCCATATAATATGATATTATATTTATAACCATGTCCGTGATGAACTGAGTTTGTTTGTTGGGGTTCTATGCCCTGGCAACATTTAAGGTCATACCAGGCTGGATACCGACTTGTGACAGTGCATACTCATGGTGACTTTATAATTCTGTCCCACTGGAATACCAGGCCACCGCCTCATTTCCCACTCACTGACTCTGTCACATCATCCCGTCCTTGCCATAGCCTAGTAATGCCAAGTGCCAGATTAGGTAGCGAAAAGTATCAATTCATTAGTTTGACTTTACTGGGATTTAAACTCACGTCCTTTCACATTGGAAGCCTTCATGTTCACCATGTTCAGTCTGATGAAGACTGTCCAGGCTACTGGTTGTTTGTTAAGAATTGGATTACATTTGGATATCTAGCAATCAGGATTTGATAGGTTATATCAAAGACCCTATAATACTAAGACGGCTCACTCCCTATCTCTCCCATGGTAATGTAAATTTCGCAGTGCCACCTTGTGGTGGGTTTGATCAGCCCGGCTGCTGGTTGGTGTTTCACATGTAAACACATACAATTATATTATCCATGAGATAGGTAATTCAATTCAATTCAATTCTTTATTTCAGACTCAGGATTATGGTAGTTACATAATTTGGTCCATAGTAGGTAGATATAAAAACTAATGTGAATAGGATATAAGTAATAGTATGAATACTACCATACTAACCAATATCAAAATGTTGGTCTACATACAGTAGTTTGTACCAATGGTAAGTATGAATACACATCAATATGAAATTACTATGAACAAATACACATCATCATCAGCATCATCATCATCATCATCGCCATCATCACACATCCTTCACATTCATATATACATTTATCCATATAATATAGCAACTGTTTAACCAAGAGAACAGCCAGCTCACCAAGTGGTGGGTTTGATCATTTTGATTACACAGTACAGGCTGAGTGAGCCGTCTTAGTATTATAGGGTCTTTGGTTATATCATATAGCGGCTGCTGTCACATTTCCACTGGTAGGATACGGTAGTTAAATGAAAACCCTCAGTAATCCTGGCCCAGCAGTACCTTTATTTTGGGGCAAGGTGGATTACTGAGGATACATATTGTTTTCATATGTGCCTACCAATCTAGCCATGGGTTCTCTGTAAATTGACAAAAGTTTGAAGGAATAATTGCTATGGTACTGACTGGATCTATTGGTTTCGACTGCATAGGATTTATAGTTATTAACCAACATATTTACCATCATATAACTATTTATATGCATTAGGTGTTTATTAACACAAAAGGCCAATGCTAAGAATGACTGAGTGATTCGAATTTTATGTCCTAGCAATATGTGTTATATGGACGAGTGCCGACTTGAGAGTGCGTCATCATGGTGACTTTATATTATTGCCCCACAGTGTTGCCAGCACTATGAAATTGCATCCTACTCAGTCACATTCCTCTGTCACTGAGCAACCAGTCAGTCAAAATAGTGACAAATATAAATTAGGTTTAGCTCAGCCACGGGTTGAACCCATGACATTCCACGTGGTAAGCGCATGCCCTACCCACTCAGGAGAACTATATCCCTACCACAAATAACACCTTTATGTCTGAACTGGCTGATCGTGACACCGTTTTACTTGGCATTGATATATATTGTTTTAATTTAGTTTAATTGATACTTCTACTAGGGTTGAATCCACTTGACCTAATTAGTAAAATCCAATTGACCTAGTTTGCATTAAAGGCATTGTTACATACAGTGTAATGTACTGACTAAGCTTCGTTGCGGTGCTTTAGAATTATGTTGGTATTTGTCGGGTCTTAAGGTTACATGTTAAGATACTACTACTTAACTCTTCTGTTGTTATGACGTAAAATCTCAACACACAAATTTAACTCGTCTAGATTAACAGCTTGTATTTAGCTATTGTCATACAGTGTGGCCTTATTTTAAAATGTCCACCAGCAAACAACCCTTCACCAAGGTCCAGACAACTTAAGCTGTGTTCACACACGCACTTTAAATCGATTCATATAAATCGACTTGCCTAGTTTGACGCACATTTGCCGTGTGAATGCGCAGTTGAGACCTTAGTTTGTTGACTTTCCGGTCGATCAAAAGCGCATATTATATAATTTGGTCTATGAAACCGCTAGCTGTGCACAGATATTGTTTTCATAATTTATTTTTAGGGTTTCACTGCCCAGCAGAAGTTTTGACCGTTCCAAACCAATACGATTCAGTCCATACATATCTAGGTCGAACCCACTCTCTCGTGGTGACGTCGCCTAACCGAAAACCGGCGCTGGTCAGACTGGACTTGCTCATGCGCAGATATCGATTTCCGGCTAAAAGTACTGTGTGTGTGAACACGACACTAAATCAATTCATATAAATCGACTTGTCTAAGTCGGACATAAACTTTGCCCCTGTGAACACAGCTATAGACTTAGCTAGATTCAAAACTGTAATACTTTGAATGCCCCAGTATGAACGCCATTTTACAGTAGACTAGTCCTGTTTTAAGCAATTGATCTTAGATACAGCTTGTTATTAATAGCTATATATCCTATATAGTAATATATTTGTAGTCAGGACCAATTAGTACACAGTGAAATTCATGTTATGTAGTCTTGTGTTGTGAGGAATAATCATTTTTCATTTCTTGATGCATATTCTTAAATAATGCAATATTGTGTGGGCATTTAGAAATGTCCGCATTTCAACCGGACGTGGTTGCCGAATCGGTATATCATAGGCTCCCTGTGCAGAAGGTCGGGAGTTTGAATTCCAGTGGAGTGAAAGCAATGACTTATAAAAATTAATACTTCTTGCTACCTAGCCTGGCTATCAGCATTACTAGAATATGACAATGACGGGTTAGCACAGTATCAGAATAATGTTGTAAAAATATACGGATTTTCGGTTCGGAATTATATATTGGCAGAGAGCATTATTATTCTTGGGCGACGGAGTGGGGACTGAGGTTATGTAATAGACAAGCAATGAATACCCCACTCACATTATGACATAAGCTATGTGAAATATATGTTCATACATGACGCCTGAGATTATTAAGAGATGTTCCTATATAAGAGACAGTACATGATTGTTGAAATGTTTCCTCTATGCATCCATAAAGAGTGCAATTGGAGAAAAAGACATTTTAATATGGATCTATTTGTAACTGTCTGCAACTACCTGTTACCAGGGTACCGATGGGCAAGCACACCAGCCTAATCTGCATACATACATAGACACCACCTGCAGCTGGATTGAGTGACAGCCACACCTACTGGGGGGGGGGGCGGTGTCACCCTCCCAGGCTGTGGAGGGTGCCTGATTGGCTGGCTGTGGGATGCCCAGTCACCTGCACTCCCTTGGCCCTCTGACCACACTAGCCTCACTTTAATTAATTATTCATGAGACTGCTCCAGACACACTGGAGAGATCACTCTACTCCTGGCTCTTGAGTGAGACACCTCTACTCTAGAGCAGGACCCCAGATACTCTGTCTGATGCTACCAAAATTCATATATCTAAATTGAGTTGAGTGCAACAACCAAGGGACTCCGGTTCAATGGGATGTAGGCACTGATTCATAGACAGGCTAAAGAGGTAATGAGATTCTGTGTGGACAGAAGGTAGGGAGTGAGGGTGATAGGTCACTAGCAGGTTAACAGGAGTTGATGCCAATAAAGCACAACTTCTTCACTGTCAATCTGTGTGACTTGTCTTCCCTTTCTTCCTTATGCGTTGTTTAGGAGTTTGTTTAAGAGCGGCATCAGAGGCGAAATGAAGGGGGAGAGTTTATGGTACTATCTGGTGTTCATGACGGCCAACCATGCCGAAATATTATAATGTGACTGTGTGGGATATCGAGTCATGGTGCTTGTGGCCTGGTCTCTCAGTGGCGCAGTACTACAAAGTCACAGTCACAAGTCGGTTCTTGCCTGATATGACCTTAAATGTTGCTAGGACGAACAAACAATGTCCCCATTTCTTTCTTTCCTTTTCATTTTGATAATTTTAAAATACACATAACCATTGTGTCATTTCCCCCCCACCACAAACTCATTATTAATTTATTTAGCAGCTGCATAGTAATATGATATACCCCTTAAAAAATCCCAGCAATTTTATATCTCACTGAATTGATTCCAATATGTGTTGCCATTATTTTCTTGCAGTGGGATGTTTGGACGTGTGGCTACATCCCTCGATGCCGGGACAGTGTGTACATCGATCCGAAGATGTATTTCCCATCCTCTTCACACACGGAGTATTGGGGTAGCACATCAACGACATCTCTTTCAGCCAGGTCATTGGCACAAACTAAGTACTGGTTCGACAGGTTATGCTGCAGCTAATGGAAATGATGGTTATGAGGGGGGTGCGGGTGCAGATCAAAGTGGCACAAGCGATCTTGATAAGGAAATTGAACCATCCCTGGACGTGTTTGCTAGTACAGTTAAGGACCGCACTGAAGGCATTGTGCCTGGAAAGGGTCCCCCACCCGAGATCCCGACAACCTGCTGCTCATCAGGTTGTGCCAACTGTGTGTGGATAGACTATGCTGAGGAACTCAAGAAATACTACAAGGACGGCGGAGTAAATGCGCGTCTGGCCATTGAAAACGAGGTCCAAGATCCCAATCTAAAAGCTTTTCTGCTGTTAGAGATTTCCTGATGGCAGCTACATTACACACATTTATTGAAGTGTTCATATTATTTATATATTTATTTATTTATTTACATCATGGGGACTTCGGAAATTGATGTATTTATAATATTGCAATTGACATATTGCAGCTGATGTCTTTGTTCAATTTGATGTTGTACATGTTATTAGTAACATGTAGGGTAATTCTTACTGATAGAGACTGCATTAGTGTCACCTTGGTATCACTTGCTTAGCTGTGCATCCAATGTGTATTTGTTGCGAGGGCGACAAACCCATTGTCGGGAATGCTAACCTGTTTAAAATCCATTCGCTACGTGAGCCTCACATGAAGCAGACCGTCAGCTCTCTAGATAATACTAGTCTCCTGCGTTATGAATTATGATATTTATTGTCCTATTAAAACTCGTCCCATTAAGGGGTTTTCCTCTTGAGTTTGTCGTGAGATTTCTTCAAGTCCTGCATGTGTATTTTACAGCAGTAGATTTCAATTCGAAAGCCGTTTCTCCTAAACTTCATTTGTTGATTTATTGTGCATCCCCAAACGCCGTATTTCTCGTTAATTAAGATATAAATCTGAGAGAATTTTGCATTTTGAATAAATACAGTTACTGAATGCAGAGATCTCTTGCTAGTCACCGTCAATATTAAGCTGCCATCAATACATCGGGAGCTTTTTAACTCGTGATTCCATTATTATTGAGATGCGGTGCCCCTTGGGCTATATTTCAATTTATACGTACAAAATAAAGCTCCTTTCCACAGTTCTTAGATTACTATACAATTCCTAACAGCTGAAACACACTCATGAAAGACATGATATCCACCTCTTATATTTGCAGCTGACAGTATTCTGAATGGTCTTCGTCTAAAGGGGCAGTAACATGACGAAAGCAACGTTATTTATTCACAATTATCGTGATCAAATATGACTAGTCATAGTTTGTAGTTTGAAACACCCAAATCTAGAAGTTATTTAGGCCCAACAATGATTTGAGGGTGGCTGTGGTCAAGCTATCGATATTACTATCATTCAGCTGTAATGGCTGTCCTCACTAAGGAAAGCTAGGGAATATTACAGACGTGGAAAGTAGTGCCAACCCTCCTGTCATTTAGAGTACAGTTGAAGGATTTTGAGTTTGCCTGTTAACCATTGTAACTCTCCAGCCTTCACTTTCCTGTGGGAAACTGCAGAATTAATAATAATAGCCATAAGGTACTTATATTTTCATGGTGCTGGGAAGACCAATTCCGACCTACTGGGTTCGAGCTCAACTGACCCATTCTAAGTGTGATCTTTCATACATAACATTCATGTAAGAAATACATGGTAAAATCACGTGGCCAAATCTGTCAACATTTTGTTGGTTCAGTTCTACAGATTGTGTTTAATGATAATCAACTTTATATGTGTCTGGAACAGGTGACTAAAATGGACTCTGTTCATATGAAGTGCACTTTGTATATTATCCACTATTAATAATCATATTCATGAGATTTGTGGATCCAAGAACTTGCCATATTTCATTACATTTTGCTGCCTCTCTTTAATTTCATTAAATTATATGAAACTATTTTACTAACTATATTTAATGACCCAATTAAATGATAATTATTCTGTATGTGACTTGACTTGTAGTTTTGTTTAGTAGTCTTGATAATTATAACTCGCTTCAACGGGTGATGCACTGTTAAAGGATGTCTCGTTAATATTTTGCATTATTTGTATGAATCGGATATCATAGGCTATATCAGATTCCCCCCTCCCTCCAATACCCTGGTAGATATTCTCCCCTAGCCTGGACCTCTGGCCTCTGGCCTTTGTTTCAACAGAGATATCCACTGTGGTCGTTTCAAATGTGGATGCACTCAGACGGCACCTAGCGGCCACTATGGGTACTGGAACCCGGCTATACCAGCTCCTCCATTCAAACCAGTCTATGGATAACAAGACATGTGGCAACACGTACCAGGTGTTTTGTGATTGCACATCTTAACTGGCATCATGAATCGAATTAAGAATATACAATTAATTAGTTAATGTGGGTTGCTTAGCACCCTATCAAAAGCAGTGACCACAGTGGTGTTCTCTGTGACGTAGTGGTTAGAGTGTCTGACTTGTTTCTAGGTCGGACGTATATTCTGAAGGTCAGTGGTTTGATTCCCCATGCCCCCACCTCTGCCAATTTGGATTTCCACTGCTGTGTATAACTTACAGTGTCATCAAAGGCCAGTTGCTCTCATACCATGTCCCTTGGGTGGGTAAAAGGGCAGGCTCAGGGTTTCTATCGACAGACTTGTCCATGATAGGCAGTATAAATCTTCAAGAAAAGAAAAAAAACACGACGAAAATATGAATGAAGTAGAACAATTATACCCCAGTCACACTAACCCCCCTCGCCCCCTAAAAAAAAAAAGGAGTGGTTGCAAAATAGTCGCAAGGTGGTCCTCAGTGGTCGCCGATCTTCTTGCGACCATTTTGGACCAAAAATGTTGCAAGGAGGTCAGTGACCATTCCTTGGGTGTGCAGAAAGGTGGATTCTTTGGTCCAAAGTGGTCGCAAAGTGTGACTAGGGCTTAATTACTGGGCTTAAACCTCCAAAGAAACGAACATAGGAACCACGCTCCTCCATACACTGATCCAATTACCAATGCCGCCTCTCGGCTAAAGAATTTCACTACATTCTCAAGTTATATCCCAGTCATACCCCAGTCACATTAGGCCTGCGTTCGCTAACGATCGATTCGCGACGTCAAAACTTCCCTGCCTTGTTGTTTTGCGCGCCTCCCACCGCCCTGGTGAGTGCTGTCGCCGTGAGGACCGCCAACCTCCCCCCCCCCGGCGTCCATGTTTCGGAATTTTTGGTGGACGCAGGAGGTTGCTGCGGCTGCACGTGCAACCTCCTAACGCCCTGTTCCGGCGGCGCCATACAAAATGTGGTCGGCGCCCTTGGCCACCCGCCCTGGCCCCCGCCCTGGGTGGTGCTAACACATGCGATGCGCAGTCACCATGTGTCGGCCCCGACCTGGCGCCGACATGGCGCCGACATGGCTTCCGACATGGCGCCGAAATGGCGCCGACAAGGTGCATAAAATGTATTTGAATCAGAGTCACACTACACCTGCGATCGCTTCGCGACCACCTTACGACCGGTCGCCGACCATTTTGGGAGATTTTGGTCACAAGAAGGTTGCAACTGCTACACTTGCAACCTCCTTGTGACCAATGTGGTCGCAAGTGGTTGGCGACCACTCGCTGACGGCCATGCCAGGAGCATAAGAATTTTGGTCGCCGAGTGGTCGCCTCCTTGGCAACCACCCCGCTAAACATTGGCGACTGCCATGTCAGGAGCATCAGAATTTTGGTTGGTTACCAGTCGGCGACCAACCTCCATAAAAATCTCCGACGCGGTCACTGACTGCGTCTTTGATTCAATGTAGCGAGTCGGTCACAAGGAGGTCGCCACCCTTTTGGTCGTAAACTAACATTGGCCGTAGTGTGACTAGGGTATTAGAAATAGAGTTCATGAAAGCACTCCCTGCATGAGTAGGACAATTTTAAGGTTCAAATTTACCATAACCTACCTCACAAATTAAATCTGAGTATATTTATCTCCTAATTGACAATATTGAATAAAGTATATTCTAAGTGTTCTGATTAAATGTTAATTATATGAATATACCTTAATAATGCAGCAAAACGATATAATATGCTGGCATATAGGTTAAGTCCCTATTGGCAAAGGTCCCGGCCGAGAAAGTGCTGGGCAACAATGGGACTTGCCGGTGTGGCGGTTTCAGCGCCAGGTCAGTTTCAGCGGCCTGTCATGGCTTCTGCGCATGCGCGGATTTTAAGACATATGCAAAACACCCGTGGCCTCGCCGGCTACAAGCTCAGCTGTAACTATCGCTGGTTGCCCGGCAGTGTTAGGGACCGATTAGGCCAAATCTATTGAATGCGATCATATTTAACAGAATTACATACTCAAATAATGAAATTTAATTAAATTAACCTTAAATTCCAAGCGATATTAACGTAGCAACTAGATCAGTGTCGAATCGCCGAGTGTAAACAAACAAATAGCAGTGCTCGCCGCAACGTGCGAAAATCCGCGCATGCGCAGAAGCCACGACAGGCCGCTGAAACTGACCGCGGCTGAAACCGCCACACCGGCGCTGGAGAAACCGCTAGGTGGCGCTCGTGTACTATCAGTCCGTTCTGAACTAAATCTGCACTCATCATTAAGGCCCTGTCAGACTTTACCGGATTGAGGAAACGGACAAAAATATTCTAATCCGGTGTAATTCGGACTTGAAATGTATCGATTATGTAACGGTTGGGTAACGGTTGATAACGATCAACAGGCAATTCAGTATACAAAAAGAACTATAATGAATGGTGACGGACGTGTAATGGATATGTAATGGACGGTAATGGATAATAACCACATATGTCAGTCCGGCCCAATCCGTTACAAGTTTTGTGCATGCTTAAAACTTGTAACGAATTGGGCCAGATATCAACGATATGCAATGGACACAAACCGGTCTTTGCCAGATATCAACAGACTTTGTTCCGTTTCAATCCGTTTCCTCAATCCGGTAGAGTGTGACAGGGCCTTTAACGAAATAGGCTTGAACAGAATGGATAAAGATGTGTCATGTGAGGCGCTGCAAACAGAGGGAGAGAGGGAGGGAAAGAGTGGGTGGAGGGGGACCGATATACAGGAAAGGAGTGAGCCTCGGAGAGGGAACAGGGAGGGAAGCAAATAAACAGACAGGCGGGCAAGCACAGGCCTACATACATGCATGTGTGCACTCATATATACATACAGGCAGGCAAACAGACATACATACAGGCAGGCAGGAAGACAGGCAATCATGCATGTAGGCAGGAAGACGGGAAAATGTACATTCATATAGGCAGGCAATCATTATAGCCGTGTTCACACGGGCAATGTAAATCGATTCGTAGAAAGCGACTTGCCTAGTTTGACGCACATTTCACAAGCAAACAAACAGACATACGGGTAGGCAAACAGACATACAGGCAGGCAAACAGACACACAGGCAGGCAGGCTGTCACACAGGCAGGTTAGCATACAGGGAAGCAAGCAGGCAGATAAACAGACATGCATGCATACAGGCAAGCAAGCAGACAGACATACAGGCAGGCATGCAGTTATACAGGTAGGCATGCAGTCATACAAGCAGACATGCAGTCATACAGCAGGCAGGCATGCAGGCAAACATACCTACATACATGCAGTCATACAGGCAAGTAGTCATACAGGAAAGCAGGTATACATGCAGTCATATAGTCAGGCAGTCAGTCATATAGTCAGGCAGTCAGTCATATAGTCATGCAGGCAGTTATAGTACACAAAGAGTACGGACTGAGAGTACACGGGCGCCACCAAGCATTATCTAGCTCCCTATATACATGATTTCCACGACGCATGTTCAGAGCGTAATCCAGACTGGACTTGTGGGTCACAGCATCTGTGGAGAGGCAATTGAGGCTTTGTTAACACTGGCTTCATATTGAGCAACTGACACAGTCTTTTCGGCACAAATGTGGATTTATAGAGAAAACATACTTACCATTTTTTAATCATTTTTGATAATTATATCTGTATCCTATTGATTGATTGATTGATTGATTGATTGAAAAGCTCGATCGTCAGTGTAAAACAACACAATAGCAGCTTCTACTAGGTGAATTGTGATAATAATAATAATAATAATAATAATAAATTAATTGTTATGAGCTTTTGTCTCTTTTTTCCATTAAAGGTGTGACGATATGTGAGCTTTTGTCTTGTGAACTTTTGTCTGCGCACCGATTACGTTACATGTGGAGCTGCTAAAACCATCTAATTTAGGTAATGGCAACGGAAAATTCATAAACCCTTTTCTGCAAAAGTAGCAGGTTATGGTAAATAAGTGACTGGAGAATATATTTGCCATATACATATGGCATTGCAAATTCATGTGGTTATTCCATATTCCATAACCCAACTTTCAGACAATTTTTCTAAGACTAATGCCGACTAATCCTGGAGACAGTGTTGTGGGAGTAACTAAGCAGACCAATTGGTTAAAGCGGAGAGAGGCGGAAGACGGCAGGAGGGTGAGTGCCTGAGGAGAGCCGGCGGGCAGCCTTATAAGGGAGGAAGGGGGCTTGGGGAGCGAGAGCGGTGATCGGTTGCGAATGCTCGGCAGCCGGCGAGAGGGTGTAGAGATGTGAGCGAGCAGCGGCGTGGGCTTGGAGGCAGTGAGGCAGGGAGAGAAAGGGTTGGCGGGAAAGGGGGGGGGGGCGAGCCGGGGCTCGGCCGAGGTGAGTAGGCAGCTCCACAGTGGCGGGGGAGGGTCTCTTCCTTCCCTCGCATCAAACGTAATGCTTCGCATTACGACCGATGCGCGAAAAGGAAGAAGGCAAGGCGGGGGTGGAAGAAGGCGTGTTTATTTCACGCCTCAGCGGAAATACATGTTACAGGTACATAGAAATAATTAAATATATGCACAGTGGTAAATACAAAATAAAAGGTATCAAATAACGAGGGGCTCCCAGGAAGGAGCAGAGAGGCTCATAAGGAGCAGGAGATAGTTAAGAAGTCCGGCTTATGTGCTCAATGTTCCAAGCAGGCGTAGATGGGGGGATGCCCCGAGGAGAACTCTCACCAAAATCGGCGGAGACGGGACCGAGGGCGATCCGAGGAGCGCGAGGGGGGCAGGTAGGGTGCACACGTACGCGGATCGGTCAGGTGCCACTGTTCCTTGCTGTCATGCGATGGGGACCACGGGCGTGTTTGGCAGGCCTGGGCGGCGCTCAGAGGAGGTCTATGAGTGTTGAAGGGTCTGTCGTGGCGCCGGCACCCTGCTGGTGCGGAGAGGGCCCCCCGGGCAGGCAGCGCGGTTGGTGAGGGAGCGCGGTGTCGAGGGGCCGGACCGAAGGGCATCTGAAAGCCGGGGCGTCCGGAGTCGGTGGGGCAGAGGGCGAACGGAGCCCCGAGCCCAAAGCCGGCACGGGGGCAGGTGATGGCGGGATACGAGCCGGGCAGGGATGGGACGAAGAGGGCGACCGCGCCCGAGGGGCTGGAGATGGTCTTGGAGCTGCGGATCCGGAGGCGCAGCCCGCCGGGCGCGGGGCGGACGTCGTCTCGGGTGAGGGTGTGGGGGCCGCCCCACCCCTCGGGGCTCGGGGCCAGCAGGTTGGACTGCCGTAGCATCCCGAAGTACCCGAGGAGGAGCGCGGCCCGAGGGACGAGGGAGGCGGGGCCCGCTCGGGATAGGTGGCTGATGGTGAGGGCGAGCTGCTGCGGCGTCAGGGGCGGCGCCTGCCGGGGGACGTGGGCGGAGGATCGTTCCCCGCCTCGGCAGACGTCCCTGGGGAGGCGGGCGTCGAAGCCCGAGGTGAGGCCCCCGGCGCCCTCGACCCAGGAGCGGGCCCCCGAGACGGTGTTCTTGATGGAGGCAGGCGCGAGCCCGCGGAGGAAGAGGGTGGCAGTGAAGGTGGCCACGTCGAAGGGCGAGGGCGCGAGGGGGTCGACGCCTCGGGCCACGGCGTAGACGACGAACTCCTCGGCCTGGCGACGACGGTTCCTCCAGGTCGCCGGGGCGAGGGAGGCGGCGCGGAACCGGGCGACGGCGGCGACCTCGTCCTCGGGGAAACCTAGAGGCCGGGGAAGAAAGGGAAAGCGTCATGGGTGATGTTGGCAGGGAGGAGCCCGAGGCGGGCCACCTCGGCGCGGGCCGTCGCGTCCCAGGGTCCCGGAAGGTGGGCGCGGCTGAGGGCGTCTGCGAGGAGGAGGTCCGCCCCGGGCTTGTGGACGATGCGGAGCTCGAAGGAGCCCGTGGCCGCCATCAGCCAGAGCTCCCGGACGCAGGTCCCGAGGGTAGCGTCTCGGGCACGTCCCGACTAGAGCGCGAGGGCGGAGGCCATGTTGTCCGTGTTGACTGTCACCGTCGCCCCCGCGACGTCGTCCGGGGAGGAGGGCGCGGAGGGCGACGACGAGGTTGACCGCCTCGAGCTCGTGGATCGTCGGGAACCGCGCCCGGAACGCCTTGGAGTACCGTCGGGCGTAGAAGTGAGTGGGGGAGAAGGCCCCGCCCCCGGTGAGGCAGGAGTCACACTCTAGTACCCACCGACGGCCCTCGGGGGCCCGGAGGAGGTGGAGGCCGTTGGAGATACGGCCGTAGGCGGCAAACCATTTCAGGTCCGGAGGGCATCGTCGGCGAGGGTGAGGGTGGAGGCCCCGGAGCAGCTGCGGAGCGCCCCGAGGAGCCGGCCCATGAACTTGCGGCCGGGGAGCACGCAGCTGCTCACGTGGTTGAGGCGGCCGAGGAGACTCTGAAGCTCCTGCTTCCCGAGGGTGGGGCGGGCGTCGCAGTCGTCGACGAGGGCCTGGATCTTCGCGGGGGCCACACGGATGGTCATGGCCTCGCTGTCGAGGGCCATATTAGACTACTAGGCCAGTGAGGGCGGACTAGCGGGAGTAGGCGGGTGACATTTTAGGGTGATACGTCGAGGACCGAGGGCTGTGCGTAAGAAGGGCGAGGATGGGGCGAAAGCTTGCGGTCCTGCAGGTAGGGGCCTCGCAGCGATGAGTCGTCGACGTAGACAGCTGTACTATGGAACCCTCCTTCGCGCGAGGATCCAAGGCCACCGCGCCGATGTATGACGGGACGCAGGCCGCGCAAACCGAGGACCGGCAGCGAAGGGTTGAGGGCGGCGGACAATGTAGGTGCCCCATTGAGGCAGATCTCCGAAGAAGAGGGCAGGAAGGGAGGGGGGTCTAGATGCGGAGAAGACGGTAGGCCGGGTTATGTACGCCGACCAAGGGAACGTAGGCCCCGGTGCCCTCGGACACTAGGCGGCGGCCGACGTCGGCGACGGACGGGAGGGTGTAGGCGTGGGGTTCCCCGAGGTACTCGCGCCGGGGGATGCCCGAGTTCACGCTGGCGCCTCGGGGATAGGAGAGGTCGACGATGACCCGCCTCTTGCTGGAGTCGGACTTGGGGCGGGTCATCATCGGGGAGACCTGGGTCCAGGGGGAGAAGGGGGGGACGTGGAAGGGGCCGATGAGGGCGCCGAGGGCGAGCTCCGTCTCGACAAAGGCCTGGATGTGAGGGAGGAACTCCGGGGGCTCACGGTGGTTGGAGAATGAGGGCCGAGGGAGGGTCGGGGCCGAGTAGTTGGCGGGGAAGCCGAACTCGAGGAGGTCGAGGACGGCCTGGTCGGGGTAATCGTGGAGGCGGGAGCGCCAGGCGGGGATGTGGAGGCCTGAGGGTAGGGGGATGCGGGCGGCCAAAAAATTAGGGAGGCCCGCTTCCCGGAGGGCGGTGTAGGTGCGGAGGAAGGTAGGGTAGCGGTCCCACGCCTCGCCGGAGGGGTGGGGCCAGGAGGCGAGGATGGTGGGGCGGTAGTGGTGGGGGGTGGGGCCGCAGGAGGGGGCGGCGGGCAGGGTGGCCTGGAGGTCGGGGTCGATTACATCGACGGTGGCTCGTCGAGGGAGGGGCGGGGCGGGGCGGGGCTGGGTGTTTGAGGGGGCGGGGGTCGGGGGAGGAGGTGCGGCAGGGGCGGGCTAGGGGGGGCGGCGAAGTCATGGGCGGTGGGGGGGGGGTCGGGTGGCGGGCGGGGGGGCGGGTCGGGGGGCGGGTCAGGGGGGTCAGGGGGGCAGAGGAAGGCAGTGTCGCCAGGGTCGAGGTGGACGTCTGGGTCGAGGATGGTGGGCGACTGGCGCCGGGCGGCGGTGGGGGCCTTACTGAGGGGGCACTGGGGCCGGGTGGCGGTGGGAGCCTTGCCGAGGGGGCGCTGGGGCCCGAGGCGGGTGTGGTTGCCGGAGGGAACGGCGGTGCCGAGGCGGCGGGCAGGCCGCGCCTTGGGCAGCTGGGCGGTAGTGTCCGGAGGGCTGGTAGCAATGTGGTGGGCGGCTTTAATAGGGTGTGTGGGCCGGTCTGGGGCCTCCGTGCCGGGCTGGAGGTGCCGGCTCCCTAAAAATCCGGCGAGGCGGGAGCCGCTGCCCGTGCGCGCTTGGCCAGACAGGCGTCCTCACTGTGCCTGGTCAATACCTTCCGCACATTGGCGCAGTATGCGCATGCGTGGAGCTGTTTGGACGCCCCCTGGCCGTGGACCTCCCCCGGGGCTGCGTGGGTGCAGGAGTTGGGGTCCCGGTTCCAGGCATAACAGAGTGGGCCGTGGGTGTCCTTGCTGTAGGCCACGCGTGTGTCGGTGTGAGCGCGGGACTGGGGGCGGGGCCTTGCAGGGTCGGCGGAGCGGGGTTGGCTGGTGGTGGATGGGGGGGGCATGGCGAGGGACTCTAATCTGAGGAGGTTTATAGCTACAGGGTCATGCCAACCGTGGGGGAGGGCGCCGTCCGCGATCGCGGTGAAGACCGCCTCAGAGTAGTGGCGGACGGTCGCCAAAGGGTATATGAGGTTGTCACGGCAGATAGCTAAGATATGGTGGTGGAGTCCCGGGGCGGTGTGGGCGGGGAAATCGGGGTGGTCGATGAGGATGAGGAGGGCGAGGGCGTATTCGTCCTTGGTCGCCTCCCCCCTCTTCACCGGCTTCCTCTCGGGACCTCGCCTCACCAGATCGGAGGGGAAGATATAATTAGAAGGAATACCTTGGCGTCTGGTTGAGTGTCGCGCCTCGGCGGATGCCAGGATTTCCCTGACGGCGTCGGCCGTAGAGGCGGGGTTGTGCCGGGTCTCCTCCTCCTGGTAGGCCGGCGACGCCAGGGGCTGTACTTGGGGCAGGATGTGGCGGTACCTCCCGTACTCCGTGTGTGTGGCTCCGGGGAGGGCCGCCTGCGGCGGCGGCGGGGGCCGGGCCGCGGCGGTGGCAGGTGCCCGAGGCGTGGGTGCGGCCCGGTGCTCCTCTGGCGCGGGCCGGGTGCCGTTGGTGCTGATGTGGTCGATCCGGGCGTGGAGGTCGGCAGTGGCCTGCCGGTGCTCAGCGTTGGCCTGCCGGTGCTCGTCATTGGCCTGCCGATGCTCCAGTTGCATCCGCTGGATGGCTTCCAGCACTGAGGACATCTCGGAGCCCGAGGAACGGTCCGAGGGCGCCGGGGGGGAGACCGAGACGGACGCCGGTGACTCGTCCCTCCCGGGCGTGGTAGAAGGCCCCGGAGTGCGGGGGGCGGCCCGAGAGCCCTTCCGACCGCGTCCTTTCCCTTGAGGCATGCTTGGTGCTGGTGTGTGTCAGCGGTCCGAGGTGTAGGCCAAACAAGGAAAAGCGGAGAGAGGCGGAAGACGGCAGGAGGGTGAGTGCCTGAGGAGAGCCGGCGGGCGGCCTTATAAGGGAGGAAGGGGGGGGGGGCGACAGCCGGTGAGGTGCGAATGCTGGCGGCCCGGGGGAGGGTGAGATGTGGCGAGCAGCGGGCGTCGGGTGAGGCGTGAGCGCCAGAACAAAGAAGGTGGCGGGGGAGGGGGAGGCGAGCCGGGGCTCGGCCGAGGTGAGCAGGCAGCGCCACAGCGGCGGGGGAGGGTCTCCTCCTTCCCTCGCATCAAACGTAATGCTTTGCATTACGACCAAAGCATCAACGGTAGAAGCATTTTAGAGAAGGCTGGATAGACATTGGAGGGGACACCCACTTCAAGGCACCGTCGACCTCCATATGTGTGCAAAAAATAGTTATTTTTTGCCATAACGACTTTGTATTAGAGGCCTAGATCATCCAGAAGAGGATCTGTAAGTTAAACAGCTGAATACGATGGGCACCGACTTGAAATAGTGTATACTCGTTATGCTTTGCTGATATTGAACTAACTACTTCGTACCTGATCCCAATACTGAATGAATGAAATGGGGGGTTTACAGTCATATGTGATGACTGAAGGTTGCAAAAAAACTGCAACACTAAATGGGCACCACGAAAGGTGGTCCCATGTGGGAGAAGACAATTTCTCAGGGGTAAAAGGGGTAGGGATAAGACTGGAAATATGCCTGCACAAGGGAAACATCAAATAAAGGGCTGGCAAAGGGTCCCTCCCCAAACCTCCGAAGGGAGGGAAGAGGCAGGAGGGGAAAAAAGAAAGACAAAAAAAGAGAGATGGTGAGGGAGGTTTATGTTTGTGGTAGAGAAGGAAAGAGACTAGCGAAAGAGTTAGGCAAGAACTTAATGGTCTCAGTCAATGACAATGTTAGTGTAAGGAGGACCAACAGATCCGATGATTAGGCAGTTCTGCCGATAGAAACAGGCGAGCGGCTCCCAGGTAGTCTTGGACATCCTGATGAGGATGGCCAAGGCAGCCCTGGTGACGGTGAGGTGATTGTCGGAATCTTCAGTGAAGTCAATGATGGCAGATCTGTCAATAGCCTTGGAGGATGTGAGGATGTGTGCAACGTTGAACATATTGGAGCGACAGGGACAGTGTTGGAAGTTTGGCGTATTGATAAAGCGTCTGGAGCCTGTTTTGAAGTGGTTTACGGCTGCGAGGGCAAGGGTGGGGGTGGCATAGTCAAAGAGGGATCGGACAGCTTGGCGGTAGAAGAGGTTGAGCACCGTTGAAGGAACGCCCCATGAGAAGCCAGCAATGCGACTCATGAGGATGATTCGCTTAGACATTCTAGAGGCTAGGCTGCGCAGAAGGGCCTTCATATTTAGGTCACGGTCGAGGCGAATGCCGAGGTAATCGAAGGTAGAGACCGATTCGATTATGGCGCCGTCAAGAAGTTATGGTCTGTTGGGAGGTTTCTGGAACATGAGCATGACTTTGGTTTTGGTGGTTGAAATTTTGAGACCCAGTTCTTTGCAGGCCAAAGCCGTAACAGAGAGAACCTGGGAAGCAAGGCCCTGGGCATTGATGTGGTGAGAGCAATGTCATCTGAATAACAGGTGATGTTGGCTTTCTTGATCCCTCGTGTAGCAATGGCTTGTTTAAGGTTATTAACAAGGGCAACAATGATATATCATGGACAAAGAAGATCACAAACAAAGAAGTTCTCAGAAAAATTAAAAATAAGAAAAGCTTGTTTGCCACTATACAGACAAAGAAACTTATTTATTTTGGCCACATCATTCGTCAGAGTTCAATATACCGTACATTGTTGGAAGGGAAGGTGAATGGCAGCAGAGGGAGAGGGAGACCAAGAACATCATGGTTTACAAATATTTCACAGTGGACAGGCTTGAATTATTCACAGTCTATCAGAACAGCACACCATCGGGACAAGTGGAGAACCATTGCATCCAACCCTCGACTAGAGGATGGAACTATTGATTGATTGATTGAACAAGGGCAGCCATAACAGAATTAAATAAGAGAAGGCTGAGGACTGCCCCTTGGGGGACACCGTTCTTGGCTGGGAGGAAGGGTGAGAAAATGCCTTGAACGCAAACTCTGGCCAGTCTATTGCAAAGATAGTTTTTGATGTAGGCAAGGAGTTTGTTTACCTGAGATACCAAGATTAGCGATGGAGGCTAAGACAACTGTGTGGTCGATTATTTCGAAAGCTTTTTCTAGGTCCAAGAAAATGATGACTGTTTCAAGGCCTATTCCAAGGGCATAGAGGGTATGATCAAGGAGGGCAGAAATGGCATATTGAGTGCCTCGTTTTTTATGGAAACCAAACAATTCGTTAGGAAAACCGTTGATCGGGTCTTCAGTGAAGAACTTCAAGTGGGCGAGGACAATTCCCTCATTCCCTTTTCCAAGGGAATGGAGGAGAGAGATGGGTCTGACTTGGCTCTTCCTTGGGTATAGGTGTTATGTACGCATCTTTCCAGGATTGAGGGATGGAATAGTCAGAGAAGACTGCATTGAGAAGAGGGAGAAGTGTTTCTTTGTTGGTGGTGGATAGTTTGGTCGATCCCCCCTAATACTGTAGCGGGGTTCCAGTACCCATAGTGGTCGCTAGGTGTCGTCTGAGTGCATCCACGGTGGCGACCTCTCGTGAAACAAAGGCCACTGGCGCCATGGCGGCGAAATGTCTCCACCTAGTGGATGAAAAAACACTAAATTAAATGGAACTCTTTAGTTGTGGAGATGCATAAAATTGTTAGTCTCGCGGGCATCTGCAGGTAACCCTGACGTTAAAACTGTTCGTGTTTTGCTTAAATTTCAATGAATTTCCATTATGTTAGGGTTGAATTGATAGTGTGTTTGGTCAAGGAACTTTCATTGAATGGTTTGTTAGTGGATTAAAACACAGGGTGTGATAAAATGGGCGTAACTTTCGTGGTTGCCCAGTGTTCACAGTGTTTCACTGTTTGTTGATTTGTTTCCATACTCGATACTCGTACTGTCTCTGTACTCTGACAGTGACAAGTGACATACCCAACTTTGTCAAGTAGCACAGAACTGTCAGAAGGGCTACATTGAGATTAATAGTGAGCATGGCACCAACAATTCAACAATTGACACCGAACTTTGCATTCAGACTGATGATTTTATTCTTCGTCAACCGGATACTTACCACTACCAGCCTCATATTAGAAATATAGAACATTGAATACATCCACCGATGATCCAGTGAACTAGTCACGCTGGAAACTAGTGAATTTTCACCGGTAACTACAAACAGCTTAGCAGCTAGCATCTAAGCATGGACACACATTTCTTGCGGTACGACATGGAGCCTGCCATGAAACGTCACATTGGAACACCTTCTGATGGCTCTGTCAGGAAGTACGACGTCCTGGACCTGGAGATTGAACAGGGATGTAATGGGATATATCATAGCATGAAACGTGCTAACATCCAACTCTTCAAGTACCAGGAGGTTCCGATCTTCCTAAAGGGTAACCCCTACGTGGTCAATGGCTACCGATGCATGCTACCATTTAGTCTGTGCTGCAAAAGGTGAGTTATCATTTTAGTTAATTCCAAAGAAAAATGAATTTTTCCTTATTCGTACACAGTATCAGTATGAACTCTCAGACCACCATTCCAATTAGTACCATCATGTTGATGTAAGTAAAGGACGTTGAGGAGGTAAATGTATCTATTCAATTTGAATGATTCATTGTTCATTACGGACGCACAGTCATCCCAAAATTATATGTGTATGTTTTGTACAAATAGAACACATTTGAAAATTATGACAATAGCCGAAAGAAAATGCTCATTTTAAAGTTGCATAGTCTGATGGTTTTGAATTTCTGTATTTTTTCTGAGATAAATATATTAGATCGATCACTAGTATCTACTTTACATTAGTTCAAAATTACTTTTATTTTAAATGGTAAACTTTTGAGATATTTTGAGTGCAAACCTGGAAAATTAGTTTTGGCAAGCTTGCCAAAACTCTAACACCATAGTCGGACTTCTGCAGTAACAGGTTCTGTCAAATTGACTCAGTATTCCCTTCTACGTAGAAACAAATGCTTAATAAGTGGATCAGTATCTAAGTTAGATATGTAAAATCAAACTTAGATAATTGGTTTGGTTTTGAAAATTTGATATTTCATCGGACTATGCAGCTTTAATGCACAGATCAAATCCCCCAAATGAAGTTATAGCATAAATAATATCAATTTCTGACAATGTTGCTTTGATTTCTTTCAGTCTTTTTGTGTGGAGTAACGAGTCTGTGAACGTGTGGACACACCTGGGCGGATCCCTCATCTTTGTGTTCCTTATCTTCTATGACAACCTTGTCTCGCTCCCAGCATATCCTGCCTCCTTTAGTGACCACATCATTCTTACACTTGGCCTATTTTGCTTTCAGGTAAGATTTGTTATATTGCGTTTGTTTAAGGGGCTGTCACACTACGACGTGTGGCGTTAGCGTATGCCGACGTATGCGATTTTTGACCAACACGTCGGTATACAGCGTCATAGGTTACGTATACGTTGGTCAGACGTCGAGTACGCTCGGGATACGGCGTCATAGGTCGGTGTAGGTCGAGCCGCTAATAAAATAGTCTATCCTTGCAGAGCGGTCCACTGTCCTTGTTGTGACTATCTCTATCGTATACAAAGTCAGCAATTTCTGCTTTTTTTCTCTTTCGAGATCGCTTTCATCCGTGTTGGATTGAAATTGTGTGCAACCAGGATTGGTAGCAATTAGCCAATAATATAAATTTGACAGCCAGTTAATTTATTCGGTAATTGGGAGGTGTTGCAGAGACAAATTGGGTTTAAACTAAAAGGCCATTGACTCTTTACATAGCTGGTCCTTTAAATAAAGGTAATGCTTACAAATATAAAAATAGATCCATGTTATGCATCCTAACATTTTCTTATCTTCGCAATTTCTCTTTGGCAGTGGCTACCCGTATGTGACCGTATGTGTAGAGTTGAAGCCTAGGCGTATGTGCACATGCGCGGTCGTTCCTCACGTATCTTTAGCAGTTGCTAAGCGTACATGACCGTACTGGTAGAATCGAAGTCTAGGCGTACATGCACATTCCTCACGTATCTTTAGCAGTGTCTATGCGTATGTGACACCATACCCAGTTTCACTGAGTTTATTCATGATTTTATTTAGACCCTATGCTTAAATATATATAATAAATTCAGATTTTAATTTGGTGGAAATAGCTCTAACCCTACAGATGCGCACGCATGCATGTACGCACGCCTAGACTTCAACTCTACCCGTACGGTCATGTATGGGTAGACACTGTATATTTATTTGAACCATGACAATGTTACAAATGAAAATATACATGTCTCCCAGATATTTATTTGATAATTTATCCTCTACCAATGATACTATTTGACTGACACGACTTGCTTTACAGTTGGTTTGGATGAAGGAGATTATAAATATATAGATATGTGTATATAATAATGCTGTAGAGATACTAACTGATGCAAACTTCTGATTGAAAATACCAATAATGTATCACGTGTATGTATGTCTCTTGTTTCCAGTTTTGCCTGCTCGCCTCTGCTGGGTACCACCTGTTCAACTGTCACTCTGAACGCGCGGCTAAACGGTGGCTGGCCCTGGACCTCGCGGGTATTTCTGTCGGCCTAATCGGGTGTTATCTACCCGGTGTTCACTATGCATTCTACTGCCTATCGGTAGGTGGCTGTTATCCTCAGAAGATAAAAGCTGGGAACGAATAGATAATTTTTTTATAAAAATAAATTAAATGCTCTCGTAATATATGTAAGATTTAACAGTTTCTACTGTTCCAGCCTCTCTTATATATATATAATATCTGTACAGATATATTAAAACATTCTAAACCTAGGCCAACATAATTAAGCTAAATACTACCTTTGATTGGAGAAATAATAAACGTATTTCACATGTGATCTAGAATTTAACAGATCACAACTAGATATGTTTTTTTGTGTGTTATTTTTGATAAAACATTGGAGAAACCTATGAATGTTATTATATTAATATCCTAAAAAATTTCAATTCCTTTCTTTTCGCCCTGGGCACACCTGGTGGAGGTTTATGTATCAAGGTTGAAAGCTCCTCTTGATTTCCGCGATATTTGATATTTCTAAAATATTTGGACAATTTTACGCATTTCAAGATATCCATTTGGGCAATCTCCATCTTTTTCCCAAATTAGTAAATATCACCATACTTCAAACTGCTGTCGTTCGGCATCAATAGGATATTGCAAGGACTGGTTAGCACAGTATCAGGATAATGTGACAGTGTGGGATATCAGGTCATGGTGTCGGCGGCCTGGTCTCCCAGTGGGGCAGCACTTTCCCCCTCCTCCCTACCCCCTCTTTAGCAGGCAGTACAGACATTGCTTTGAGACCGCTTTCATCCTAGTTACTCCTGCAGCCTGATACTTCACTGTTCCATGGACAGAATTCTAAAACTACTCTGGAGAACGTGTCTGATTGCTGAGTTATGGACATATTCAGACATCCGCAATCTAAGACGCTAAATATATGGCTTAGATACTTATCTTCCAGAGCATGTTACGTTTAGATTACATAATTCAGTAAGTCATTTAGATTAATAATTAATTTGTTAAAAGTTAACTGGAGAGAATGCAGGGGCCGCTATATTGGTATGGTGGCTTTGTCTTCCAGTTCAGAAACTCTGCCAGTGTAGATAAACAATGCTGCTTGTAACTCGTTCAAAGATTGCTTACAGTGACTTCGTAACAACACACATTTTGCTTGGATTTAAATAGGCTCGTCGTTTACCCCGACTGGAGGTGATTATTCGATCTACTTATGCACGCCACTGGACACGGTGGTCGAATCGATATAGTGCAGGCTAACCGTGCAGAAGGTCGGGAGTTTGATTCCCGGTTGAGTCAAAGCAATAACTTATCAAATTGAATCTTGTCGTTAGCTAACCTGGCACTCGGCATCACTAGGATAGCGAAAGGAGTGGATAGCTCAATGTCAGGATAATGTGAGTGAGTTGGAAATCAGGGCATGGTGCTGCTGGCCTGGTCTCCCAGTGGGGCAGCACTATAAAGTCACCATGTGTGTACACTCACAAGTCGGTACCCGTCCTGATATGACATCAGATGTTGCCAGGACGTAAAACTCAAACAAATAAACTTGTGCACCTCCATTGGGTTCCAGTCCTCATATGACATCAGATGTTGCCAGGACGTAAAACTCAAACAAGCAAACTTGTGCACCTCCATTGGGTTTCTGTCCTGATATGACATCAGATGTTGCCAGGACGTAAAACTCAAACAAATAAACTTGTGCACCTCCATTGGGTTCCAGTCCTCATATGACATCAGATGTTGCCAGGACGTAAAACTCAAACAAGCAAACTTGTGCACCTCCATTGGGTTCCAGTCCTGATATGACATCAGATGTTGCCAGGACGTAAAACTCAAACAAGCAAACTTGTGCACCTCCATTGGGTTCCAGTCCTGATATGACATTAGATGTAAACCACCAACCGACAAACCATTGCGTTGTTGCAGATCTGGCGTGACGTGTACCTGATTGTGGTGTGCCTGCTGTTCCTGGCCGTGCTACTATTCCAGACGAGCCCTCAGTATGTCTCCCAAGGCTGGTACAGTCGTCGCATCCTCATCTACTGCGGGCTCGTTAGCTATGGCATTATTCCCACTGTGCATTGGATTTACCTCAATGGCGGAAGCACCACCCCAATAGTTCAGGTGAAGCTTTTAACATAGCTATCCAGATCGTCTTTATGCTAACCTTCATATCTAATCTTTTCTTTTCTTTTTTTTTCATTCTGTAACTTTTTTTAAATTTTTGTAATGAATTTAATAATTGAATTGAACTTTTACAATTCGATATGGTAGGGTGGATTTGGTCGGCATTCCCCAAGAGGTTGATCTTCCTGCCTGTTCACCCAAAGGAATCTCGACAAACTAACAATGGCTAACTCACAAATGTATCTAAATAGCTTAACAAATAACATCAACCCCCGAGTTCTATGCATGAGACTAAAACTTAAGCGTACTATATATAGCTGTATATTAGACATGGCTAATGCATTTAGCCTATTTAAAAAAATTGAAATTCGCTTTTAGAAATTCATTCTATTAATTTCGTAGTAAACACAAGTGTAAACAATTCACCACGTCACTAAGCTTGTTAATAAGCATGGTTTGCTTAAGCCAAAGACCCTATTATACTAAGACGGCTCACTCCCTATCTCTCCCATGGTAATGTAAATTTCGCAGTGCCACCTTGTGGTGGGTTTGATCAGCCCGGCTGCTGGTTGGTGTTTCACATGTAAGCACATACAATTATATTATACATGAGCTAGGTAAGTATGAATAAACATCAATATGAAATTGCTATGAACAAATACACATCATCATCATCGCCATCATCACACATCTTTCACATTCATATATACATTTATACATATAATATAGCAACTGTTTAACCAAGAGAACAGCCAGCGCACCAAGTGGTGGGTTTGATCATTTTGATTACACAATACAGGCTGAGTGAGCCATCTTAGTATTATAGGGTCTTTGCTTAAGCTTAGTGAAAGACCTTGTCACTTCTGTAGCGAGATGCATGCAATGTTTCAAAAAGGTTGTTTTGTTAAAATTTTAAAGTATTTTGTTTATATACACAGGTGCTAATTAGCTAGTTTGCACATTGCCATTTAATAGGGGGGGTATGGAATATGCATTCTCGTAGTCATTTGTAATGGGTGTAATTGGAAACAGACACATTTGTATATAAATAAAATCATTTCGAAGATAACAACGGCCTCCTATCGAAACTTAATTGACTATTCTTTGCTGTGTGGCATGCATTTCCATTATTCTAACCAATCTTGTTTGCAGCTCTTCTTGCCAAAAGTTGCCACGATGTATGCACTGGCTTTCCTAGCATTCTTCTTCTACACGACCAAGTTTCCCGAGCGTATCTTCCCAGGTGAGTATTCAAAATCAATTTTCAAATTATACTCGGAATGATGTCATCACCAAAATAACCAGGAATATGTTTGCAAATGCTGATACACAATTCATGCATTATTACAATTTAGCCACACATGGTTAGTGGACAGGTTCCCCTATATTGAGTTAGTCTTCTTTACAAGAAAATCTATAATACCCCTCTCATACGATCATAGTTTCTAAGTTTGACATATTTAGAAGGGTGAAGTTTATTAGGCTTTACAGACCTATTCTTAATATTTGCTTCCCAACTGAGCAACTATTGGTGTAAATTATTTGAAAATTTGGTAAATGATTTAGTTGTAAACAAATAGCGAAAAAAAGGATATTTCGGTTTTGGTTTATGACCACATTGGATTCACGGTTTATCGTCTAATCAAAATTAAGCAACAGTGAGCGTTGTCAATACAAGAAGTATGAGGTGCCGTAGACATCCTGATGCAGGTTTATTGGCTATTAAATCGGCATTCGATAAATAACTTGCTATGCTTATTCCGGACGCGGTGGCCAAATCGGTAGAGCGCAGGCTTCTGTTGTGGAAGGTCGAGAGTTCGAATCCTAGCCGAGTCAAACCAATGACCTATAAAATTGATACGTGTCGCTACCTAGCCTGGTGCTCGGCATTAATAGAATATGACAAGGACTGGTTAGCACAGTATCAGGGGTGGTTAGCACAGTATCAGGTTCTCTGTGGGGCGGCACTATAAAGTTTCCACGAGTGTGCACTTATATGTTGTTCGTACGTAAAGCAATAACAAACAAAACAAACTTATTTTTTCAAACTCTCACATGATTGACCTGAACTTAGTATAGAAGTGATGTACAATATGACAATGGGTGTGGTTTAGAATTAAACCTGTGTCTTCTGCCCTGCAGGTTCCTTTGACTTTGTCGGTGCGAGTCATCAGCTGTGGCACATCGTCATCCTCGTCGCCTTCATCTTCTGGCACAGTGCTGGGCGAGACATATTCGAGTATCGCATTAAGACCCCGTGTGTCACCTGATGCCAGAAACACCGGAAATTGCGCAATCCGATGGTTTTCAGTTTCTGCCATATTTTAAGATAAATACATTAACTTAAGTTGATCGGTATAATCTACTTTACTTTAATTTGGAATAGCTTCTTTTTTTGTTAAGGGGAAAAAAAGAAGTAAAATGGCACTTTGGAGTGAAAACATGCAAAGAATAATTTTGGTGTGCACACCGAAATGCATCAGTGAGCTTTTGCATTCTATTCAAAAGAGGTGTTAAATATTAAAATGGCAGAATGAAATTTAACCACCCCTCTTAGTGAGTATAGCCTTCGTTGCTGACATGGTGTAAACTCGCCATAATCAATCAAACCCCGAAATTCCGGACATCACAGCTCTGTATGTCTTGCAGTGGTGATCGGTCCTATTACATTAATTTAACTTTCCTTCTATGCAGCAATACATTGTTAATAAGGGCCCAGTATTTATGTTGAATATATATACATATTAAAAAGATTGTAATGTAGTCAAGTGCTTTGGTTTCGAAAATGTAATGCATTCATCGGATTGTGCAGCTTTAATTAGATAAAAGATTCACGCGGTACTTGTAGAACATGGGTGAAGGACAACGTACTGTAAATACGGGCGAAAATAGCTTTAGTGTGGAACAGGAAGTACAATGCCTGGCTCCAGTGTCAAATGGTTACTTATATCGGTACAGAATTGGTGAAATGGGAGAGAATGCAAAAAAATGGTGGTCATAGGACGCCGTCGATTTCACTTTTAAATCTTATTAAACCAGATGTTTTGTTATATTTTTCAACTCAAAGGTAGCGCGGAAATATGAAGACATATACAAAGAATAAATGTTGCTTCTTAGATTGTGAAATTAGGCTCTCGTAAAGTCTCATTTCATTAGCCCGATTTTTCGACCATTTTTATATAAGGCTGGTCTTCACCCGTGTACTGCGAGTACCGGGTGAATCCTTTATCTAAGCTTTAATATGCCTATTGTGGACACGGGCCTATGTGACAGGGGGGTCACGATATTAATATCAATCAAATGCATGGATCTGTAGTGAGACGCACTGCCCTCGCCAGGTGAAATGTCACATGCACAGGTAGGCGTGGGTAGGTTGATTGCACTAGGTAGCCTGGATAGGATAATGGTTAGGACGCTAGGCCCCGGAATGGCAGAAGTGTGGGTTCGAATCCCAATCTAAGCGCAATTTTTCCCATTTAAAAAGACGCCACCCAGGAAAGATATAACGTAACGTACTAACTAACTCGCATTGTAAGAAGACCACGACACCCTACATTATGTATGACTATCGATTCGACTTGCCAGGCCACAAATCTTTGTGATGGTCTGTGAATTTGCAGTGGATGCGTGATGAAATGGGGTGTTGTATAAACCGTAAGCACTCCTTTAATTCGGAATGCTTTGGGTCCTGGCTAAACCTCGACATGGTCATGCTGCCGTAATTAGCGTGAGTTACTGGAAACAGTAATACAAAAAAAGCCTCAATCCTTTCAACAACAAAAAACTATTTAAAAAACCTTCATTTATCTAAAATTTCTAAATTTGCACATCTCAATTTATAATCTATAATGCTAGATTTGACTAATTGATGACCCATTGACCTTACCCATCTAACAGACAGCTAAACCACTCATGGCTTTTATTGGTGCATTTGCTGATTTAACATTAATAATAGATCATTGAACATATGCCTGTTTCTTGAAGCACCCTCACAAACCTACCCCTACTTCCACCGCTCCTGCTCCTATACATACGAGTCACCTAGGTAGAACACGCTTATGAAGTCCCCCTCTCCCCCCGCACTCCCCCTCTCCCCCCGCACCCCCTCCCCCCTCCCCCGTCCTTTTCTAATCTGCTAGTTTAAGTAGTCTGCATCCGTAGGGCATGTCATAGTGTCTGGCTAGAGTTCCCACCCAGGGATAATAAAAAGAAGCGTTATTACAAAGACAAACGTGATAAATATATAATATTTAACCTATATATTTCACCAGGGCTGAGTTTGGGGGAGGGTGCTGGAACAAATTTAAAAGTGCAATTTTATGATAATATAGGCATTACATTTATATTCGTGGAAATCTTCCCCCCCCCCCCCTAATGCTTCGTTTAATATTTGTCTCTCATAATCAAAAACAAATTACAGTGGCTTTTGGTGATTACGGTTTGGCAAATGGGCTATGCGACAGTAGTAATTGTAAGCATTGTTATTTCACTATAGGTATAGGTCAACTTTCCTATATGATTGAATGTAAATTTTCTAATTTTCTTATTCATTGATTTTTATGTTCGGAATATTATCAGCTGTCTTTAATGATAATATTTATACCATTATAGTATGTTCAGTTTACTGTTATTAAGATATAAAACTGGCTGTTTTATTCCCCACTACGGTCATGTTAGTTCATAGTCTGAATATATTCTGTTGTTCTGCATTATATTATTATTTTTAACTTAGCACTGTACATGTGCAATATACTCTAAAAAATCACTGGTTCAGATCTACTGCTCTTTGCCTACTATTAGGTTCAGAAGGTCATTAACAAAGACTCGGTAGATTGGATTATCTTCAATGTGATGGTGTCGGGTGTATTGGACGTTATTATAGTTTTACTTGCCATTTAGGTTTTGCTACCTAACAGAGCCTGCTGTATTAATTAACCCCCACCCACAAAACCCCACCAATAAGCGATGTTTTAACAAGCTTCATAAGGGTTTGTGTCTCAGCTTTCCACAAGCAGCCAAAGCATAACTTTACAATGCATTTACTAATGTAGACAATTCCTGTTGGATGTGAATCTGTGCCGAAAGATTGAGATTTCTTTAATTCTGTATATGTTTGTTAAAGTTGCATAGTCCGATCAGCGCATCAAATTTTCGAAACCAAAGCACTCTAGATTTGAGCCTACACTGGTTCACTTATTAAACATGTACTGCTCACCAGAAGGGAACACTAAGTCAATTTAATGGATGGAGCCTTTTGTGCTGAAACCTATAGTGTCAGAATCTCGATAAGCACGCCAAAATTAATTTGGCATTTTTTCATTTCAATTGTTGACCATTTAAAAACAATTCTCGCCGTGAATATGGCCTATGCTGCCGACACGGCGTTAGGAAACCACCAATCAATCAAACCATTTAAAATAAAAGGTATTTCAAAATGAAGTTTGTATAATTATAGCAATCAACCTAATATATTTATCTATTTAAAAAAACAAAACACAAACAAACAAAACCAAATAAAACTTAGTTATCAGACTATGCAACTTTAAGTGATATGTTATCATGAGTGCGATATGTATTCGATCGTTGGCACCTATGTACTTGTTGTTATCTTTGTTGCGGATCATTTATATTCCCATTTTGTTGACGTGTGCTGATCGGTAGTGGCTGTGTGAAAAACCACTAAAATGACAGGTGTGAATCGTGTTGCATTTGACAGCGAAACCTGTTCGTAGAGAGGTCGGGGCGGCGTTAGCACATTCACAACGCAACCACTACATTTATCCCACCCCTTTAATAATTCCTCCACATTCACATGAAAGACGCCATATAGAGATCCTATGTATTTCCACACTTGGTATTATTGTATATAATATTTAATCTTTGTCCATTATCGCTCTGGCTTTTTTTTTAAAGCTTTATATTGTCAACTTTTATTAGTGATAACAAATAATGTTCCTGTAAGATGTAGTATGTCACAGGCTGCGGCCCGCTGTGTGGATACCTGATAGATGCAGATGGTGTCCTGCTGCAGGGTTCTATAGATCCAAGTGGCGTCCTGCTGCAGGGTTCTATAGATGTAGGTGGTATGTTGCCGGGGTGTATAGATGCAGGTGGTGAGCTGCAGGGTTGCATTAATGCAGGTGGCGCCCTCAATAGATTATGGTTATGGCCGATACACGTCTAAATGTATAAACAATGTGTTAGTGATCCATTGATCTGCTGGGTATGTCAATACTGTGATGCCTCAATAGAAATGATAGCGCAACACTTAATGTCTCAGCACTGCTTAAGCAGGCTAAGTAAGGATTGTCCCATCATCGCATCTCAGCCCGTTACAGGATTGCGCATGCGCATACATAAGTAAAGGTGAAGTCTATTTGAAGATATGTAGCAGGACATGCGCCCTGATGAGGAAATAAGCACATTAAAACGCAGTGTGTTTCGATGTGGTACTTTCTATACAAGAGTACTCCAGTTGGAACACATTAGTCACGTGGTCAGGAGAATCAAGCGATTGTAGATCCAACTGTATGGACATACTCAGTGATTAGGTATTCAAACCGATTTATCTAGGTAATTCTAATGCTTTAGTCCAATTACAAGCTATCTTTATTATCCTCTTATAGCCACATTGTGATTCAACTTCAAAGGAAGCTCATGGATATTTATGATGCATTCCTCATAATTATGATATCCTAATGCACTGTTTATTCATCAAGCACATGCATGTAGTTAGATGGTATCATGTCCATGGTAATTTGATAATCGAATTATGCATGTCGAACGGTGAGTGCAGTATGGTCTCGATCTGTACATACTAAGCTGCGATACACTAATAATAAAACTTAGAAAATATAGTTAATTTCATAGAGTGTCCTTACTGATAGGAGCCATTCTAAGGTATAGTAAAACTGCTATGGCATATTTACAATTTGGTTACAATAGTTAGCAGATGGTATAATTTCATTCACTAAAAAATGATACATTAAACAGGCGAGTTTGCGGACTGATTAAACTTATCAAGAGATGCTGTTTTTCTTACATCTTTTAGCAAGCTATTCCATAAATTGTGACCTGCCACACAGGTCACCATATGATTTGATGTCATTTGATTTGAGTCTAAGCACATGGACGGTAGGCGGAATACAAAGCAAAATAACTTGAATTAAGTAGGTGTGAAAACTACACAAAGTTTCCACTGAGGTGCATGGCTGGATCAGCATTGGTCAGTAGAATATATTGGATTGAATGTCTTGAATTAGGCATTCCGCACTTTTATTGTAGATACATATCTTGGTTGTGAGTCCTTAACACAGATTTATGTAATATTTAAACGTCTCCAAATTAGATCTTAGTACCTTGGCAACCTGATTCATTTTGCCACACGTGGAGTAAAAAAACAATGGTACATGCCTATCAAATTATCCGTGAAATATTGGCATTCCGGTACTTTTCTCCCTGATGGATAGTAGTTCCTGTTATGAGTTGATCATCCGTACATAGGAATCTCAAGACTGTCTCGGTAGTGCCATAGTCGACATTCATCCAAGTGGATTAATTAATAACTCCGAGGCCATTTATGCGTAGAACTGTTGTGGTGTAAGTTGTGCAGGTAATGTTCAACTTAGTGTTCACAAAAGGTTAATGTGATTCTAAATGTGCTGCTACCAGGTCATATTAGCTGGGTCTTAGTCCCACTGTGTAATTTCACTTGTATCCGTATTTGCCGCTGTAAAAGACAAGTAGGGCCTATAGTAGAAGCATTTTTATCTTTGTGTGTCCAGTACATGGCACCTTAAATATCTTTCACTTTTGCGGTTAGTAGTTGCATGGACTTCCCCTTGCTTTTTCAGTCAACAATTAATGCTCAAGTAAAGAACACTGTAGTACCTGTCTTCAGCGACCCGCTTGATTGATGAACCCAGGCCATGTGTAAATAATCTTTCAATGTACAAACTTATTTGACGGTTCCTATGCTGACAGGACACCTGCAATACATGCCAGAATGTCGGTCTGGATGCAGAATTGTCCTGTGAAGACAGGTACTACTGTGCACTAAGCGTCTTGTCTTGGTCACGTGGATACATGGAACTGTGGGGACTTGTTGCTCTGCCTGCCTGATGTGTGCAACTTGCAATTTGAAACATGCATTGACTTTGCACATGCAGTGACTCTGCACTAGCTACTTGCCTAGAATAGACTCAGGTTTATTGACACATTTGCAAGTGAACAGTATTATTTTATGTAATTCCAGTATCCTGCTTCATTTGAGTACTGAAACATTTGGGAAGAGTTGCAATATTATAATTAGGATTATGAAAATCGGGCTATTTTCATGTTTGTCTGATATGTTCTTGATTAAATTTGATTTTTTTTTAAAGATGTGACGTCGAAGATCAAGAGTTTTGGTAAAGAAGTGAAATTTGTTCAATTTTACAGCAGCCTTGAAACTTTTCTAAATGACCAAAAAAAGAAAGAAATGGGAGTTGAATTTCTAGATGAATGGAATCGTGATGAGAATAATTGTCTTACAAATGGCGTTTAATTGTTTTTAATAGTATATCTTGCTTATTGGCCATATTGGACCTCGTTGCTTTTGCATTCTAAATAGGGTTTTATGTGCTGTTGAAGGCTCTATTGTGAAATCATAGGAAACTGAATTATTGTCTTCCACAGATACATAGGCTTATATGTAATGTAAATGGTTCCACGACAAAAGCTCACAAGACAAAAACTCACATCCTTAATGAAAAAAGGGACAAAAGTTCACAAGAGAAAAGTTTGCTAAACAAAATTAATTCAGGTATCGTTGTTTGTTGCAGCTTTACATCGTAGCAACATTTATGGTCATATTAGGATGGATACCGACTTGTAAGAGTGTGCACTCATGGTGACTTTATAGTGCTGCCCCATTGGGAGATCATGCTGCTGGTAAAATCGTGTGTAAAAATAATTCCCAGCAAAATTTGTATCAGTGCAAAATCATTTTGAAAGTTTCTCTTCAAAGTGGACACCAAGTGTAATGGCTGTTACAGCAAGATTAATGTGTCAATAATTTATTAGATATAAAGGGAGAAAGCATAATTTGTACCCTAAGTAGTGAAAACAAATCTTACGAAGAGATTAGCAATGTATTTATCCCAAATTACAGCATTTGCTGGATGTGATTGCATTGTGCTTGACAGGCTGTTCAGCATGTCTCAAATCGACCATGCTTTTGGCCCTTCATTTTTGCCTAATTTGTCAGTATACAAAGAAACAAAACCACAGAAGTCAATGATATTGTTTACATTATCTTTTTATCATACCAATATGAAGACACAAATACAATTAGGTCAATTTCATGAAAAACAAGAATATTATGAGCCTACAAACTGAGTAACTCATCATGGACCACCTTTTCTGAGAACACCCATATGTATATCATAAAAGAAAATTAAATATAAGCTTTTGTCTCTTTTCATTAAGGTGTGAGCTTTTGTTTTGTGAACTTTTGTCTTGTGAGCTTTTGTCTGCGCAACAATGTAAGTACATAGACAACTTGGTAGGATATGTTCCCATTACATTAACACATCAATAACAAGCGTCGCATCCCAATTTACCATCTGTGTAGACTAAACGAAAATACTGCAATATGGAGTATACAGGTGCACAATATTGTATTTATATGTTGTACTCATGTTTGAAAGCAATATGAATTCAGGTTAAGGAACGTATACAACTAAAATCAATGCATATCCGTAGAAAAAAACTCCTAGAAGAAAGCAATTATCATGTGATGCACTTATTTTTTAAGCTTTCAATTCAATGTTTATCTTCCTATAGATAAGTAGATATCACATACAAGTCCCGACATTGAATCACATTGTATTATATATTTGGGTAATTGATTTTCAAGATTAATTATTGAAGTTAAACTTTTCTTGTGGTTCACTTGTATGTACTATATTGGTATGTTTTTTTGTTTCTGTTAGAAAACTATAACTGCATACGATTAAACATTCTTTACGTTGGTTGAAAACGTAGTATGAAGTGGAGTTATGAGGCTTGGAGCTATTGATATTGCAGTCTTTTAAAGGTTTAAATATTTTGGTTAATATTTTGAGCACCTCATTAAAGTTGCATAGTCTGGTGGTTGTGAGAGATGTATTAGTTTGATCGTTACTATCTACCTTACTTTAGTTTGAAGCAACATACTATAGAAAGGAGCTCAGGCGGTAGAGTGTACGTACACCTCTGAAGGTTTGGGTCATCCGATCGATCCTTCTCAGTGGCCACATTTGCAGTTTGGGCTATTTTCCGTTTCAACCAGTGGTCCACAACTGATTTATCAAAGGCTGTGGTATGTGCTGTCCTGTCTGTGGGAAAGTGCATATCAAAAACCTTGCTGCTTATCGGAAAGAGTAGCCTATGTGGCGGCAGCGGGTTTCCTCCAAAGAAATATGTCAGAATGACCATGTTTGACATCCAATAGATGATGATAAAAATCAATGTGCTCTAGAGGCGTCGTTAAATAAAACAAGCAAGCTTTCATACTATACATGTATAACTTGAGAAATATTTGAGGCATGCAATACTTGAGACCGTAAGCAGTAACAAGTTCTATTAAATTTATTTGTATTCCCTTCTATCAAGCAGCAAATGCTTAATAAATGCACCAGTATCAACGTTATAAACTTATATATGTATGGGCAAATCTAGGTATGTGGTGGTTTTGAAAATTTGATGTTTTCATTGGACTATGCAGCTTTAAAGTTGCATAGTCCGATGGTTTTGAGTTTCTGTCAATTTTCTGAGATAAATATATAAAAAATTGCTTGTTATAATCCACCATACCTTAGTTTGAAGTAACTTTCATTTTAAATGGCTACCTTTTGAGATATTTGAAGTGCAAACATGTCAAATTAGTTTTGGCAAGCATGCCAAAACTCTAACACGATAGACTCCAGCAGTAATAGGTTCTATTAAATTGCCTCAGTAGCCCATTCCATGTGGCAACAAATACTTGATAAGTGCTTGATGCTTCATCGGACTATGCAACTTTATCATAGGTTACACAACAGCCAGACGTTGAGTGGTCCTGAAAAGGTTTCACTGCTTTTTGACATGTGATTATGATACTTCACCACAAATCATCTGATGAATTGTTGAATAAATGTACTTCTCTCTTATTGATGGTGATAATAAACATATTTGAAAAAGTCAGGTGTATTTCTTTGTGAATGGTCCGTTATAGGTTCTATTGGTGAACTGATTATTACATATGAACCTTCTCCCGTTGAAACAAAATATACCCACTCTGTGCTTCTGCATTACCGACTATAAGTAATGGTTCTAAAACCAGGTATGTGTTAAGCGTTACATTGAAATCTCTCACTATGAATATTAACGTTGTTGCTAAAATAGATTTTTGGTAATACACAAGGTAATGATAAGCATTAATATGTTTTGGTTTGGTTTGACTTTGCTGGGAATCGAACTCATACAGACAGACAGAGCATGTGTTGGTTTTGTGTAAATAACCAGTCTCTTGATTTGTAACAATTGGTTCGTATTGGTCTATGATCAAGATTTACGTTATCTGAAGATGGTTGAAAGGTCACGTTTAGATTTTTTTGTTTGTTGTTTTATGTCCTAGCAACATCTAAAGTCATATCAGGATGGGTACCGACTTGTGACAGTGACTTTTATAGTGCTGCCCCACTGGGAAATCAGGCCGCCGACACCATGACCTGATATCCCACTCAGTCACATTATCCTGACACTGATCCATGCCCTATCCTATTAATGCCGAGCGCCAGGCTAGGAAGCGACAAGTATCAATTTTTAAGTAATTGGTTTGACTCGTCCAGGGTTCGAACCCAGGGTCTACCAACATGGGAGACGGACGCTCTAATGGTGCTGTCACATTACGACGATCGTGCAACGTATGTGATTTTTTTTGCCGCTACATCGTCATAGACCGTTATGCGTGCGTGAGGCGCTCTTTGGTATACGTCGACGTTCTTCGAGATACGGCGTCACACGTCAGGGGGTTGGCAAAGTTTTGTGCATGAACAAAACTGACAATGTGTGGACTTTACGTACTCCGTACGTTTTGTATGCGTTAGGCAAACGTCGATGTACATTAGACGTACATTATACTACGTTAGTCAAACATTGTTCACTACGTTGACCTACTTTAAAGGCAGTGGGAACATACAGTCCACGTACTGACAACGTATGGATAACATCTAACATACGTTTAGCATTTCTCCAGCGTGTCTTGACGTATGTAACATGACGCATAGTTCTGGCGATCAAATAACGTATATAATGTTCACCGGCGTTCTGTGAATGTACCGTGAGCATAATTTGTGAGCATTTTTCGCCGGGAGGTACATTAGCCATACATTGGTTATATGCTGTGTATACGGTATGTATGTACTGCAGGTATATGCTGTGTGTACGGCAGGTATTGCAATACCTCAGGGAGTTTGACGCCCCTGCCCTGCAGAGTTGTAGACCACTGCCTTGTGGTACAGGTTCTTGACAGAACCGAAGGCTAAGGGAGCAAACCTTAAACAGAAAACCATGTCACTGTGGCAGCATTAAGGGCGGTTGATGTATGGAACTCCCAACATCACCCGACCAGCCAATGTAGGGACAAATAGTTTTGCCTCTGTCTGGACATGTTCTTGCCGGTATGAAACCTTTATTTGCTCCCCGAGAGAGTGCTGCTGGCAACTTGCAAAAGCCAGCAGCACTTCAACACTTTTGCAGGCAGCTTTCATGAAATGAAATGGAGAGCGGCAGTCAAGTAATGAAAGCAGTCTTTGTCGCATCGCGACCGACAGCATGATGATGATGATACGTCCAACTTTGCCCCCCATGCCGAAAAGTTAGATGCTTCTCGACGTAAAAAAGTGATTTTACGTGTTGGCGGCTGGCGAGATTCGTCGTAATGTGAAAGGGCCATAACTCATTCGGCCATTCCCTTTGGCGGTCATGTTTAGAAGATGTACCCCCCAGCTCCCAATCATTTTAAGTGGAATAAACCCAATGTTGATAGAAATCGGTTTTAGTGGAAGTTTTGTATGGTTTTGTTTATTTTTAATATGAAATTTTGTGTTTTTCGTAAGGTCATCAGAGGAACACTTTGTAACCGCTCTGCGTTTGTTCAAAGTCATATGATAAGTGTTCTTACTCTCTTATGAAATATATATATACTATCAGACCACTCTCAAACCAGCACTTAGAGACATGTTTAGAGACTGATTATGCTTAGTGGTTAAGCACTTGTGTTTAAATAGTAGTGATCGCTTCAAATTTCCAAAAACAATTACTTCGATTAGTCAGTCCTTGTAATTCGAATGTTTTTAGAATCTAGGTGCTTAGGAAATATCTAGTGTTTAGAATCTAGGTGCTTAGGAAATGTCTAGTGTTTAGAATCTAGGTGCTTAGGAAATGTCTAGTGTTTAAAATCTAGGTGATTATGAAATGTCTACGTTTAGCTAACAATGTTTAATGCAAGATGTTTAGAAACTGGACATTCAAAGCCTTTGCAATTTGATCATGCTTCAAAATTTCAATTCGATTCGATAAATTCATATAAATTAACATCCTCAAATAGTGTAATTATGTTGCTCTAGTGCCAAAATACGAGAAACAAAGGTTAGTCTCAATGAACAAAGAAGACTTCATGGTAACTAATTTAATACAATATAATAAGACAATGTTATGCAACTTCATTGCATGATAAATTAATTGAAATACGATCAACACGATTGATTAAGATCTATATTTAGCCATATTATGTCATGGGGTTTCACTATAAACCTAAGCTAAATTGCATTAGAGATTGTATCATGGTGCCGAAAGCATGGTATTTTAATGGCGTATCACTATAAAGCCACAACGAGTGTCACAGCTCGGCACTTGTCCTAACATGACCTCGTGGTATAATACTTTAGATATAATCTAGATGCTACTTGAACACAATAATCACCATACATATCAGGGGCGTAGCTAAACCTTTAACGATGTGTAATCCTAATTTCGGCAAGGGGTTTAGGGGGCCGCTTACGGCGTTACACCCTTCCGAATATGAAATCATATCTAAGTAACCCCCCCCCCCTCTCTCTCTCTATTATTTTTTAATAATTTTTTTTTGGACAAAACGATGTGGACGTTTTGGCGTACGCGCATACGCCTAGCTATGCCCCTGCATATGGTGTGTCCTACTACAGTGTATCGTAAGCCTACATAGCACACATTTATACACTTTTCTAATAGGTCGAGGCATAGTTAGCGGACATCACATATCGGTTGAGCTACTTTGATCGGGCAGACAACAGAAGTGAATTCTAGCCTACCCCCAACCCCAGCCCGGCATATTTGTATAGCCTGTGGCCTAGCACTTACCAAGTCAACCGTCTGCAGTATATAGCCTACGTCTGGCGTGTGCGATCAGTCCTACTTTAAAACTATTCTGAAGGTGGGTACTTTTAAACTCGATTGTGAAAAAAATAAAAAATAAAATGCAGATATTAAAGATGCTAGATATTAAATACTAATTAAGAACCACTCAATTATTTATTCATATAAACCGACCTATTGTCACTGCATAAAACTTGCATCGAAATGACGGGATATTGCTAACCAAACTCACGACATTTACAAACACTACTTTAGAGTCGTGTTATCGCTGGATCTGTGGCACTCGGTGCCTTACACGGGAGAAAATGAAACAATATAACCACTCCGAGTCTCGTTTTCACGCAGTCACGTGTTCGGGTATCTGTACTGTGAGATGGTTACCGGTTAGTGCCCCATTCACACCAGGCTGATCGTGTTATGGAGTATCAACCTGGATTGTGACAGGATTCTATATTGTACAAATCTGTTGTATGCACACTAGAACCACGGCCAACTATTTTTTAAGTGGTAAGTGAAAGTATGCATTACATTTTTTTTAGTTGCATAGTCCGTCCGATGGTTTTGAGTTTCTACCTGACATATATAGGCCTATTATATATGTGTGTATGGATGTATATATATATATTATATGTGTGTGTATGGATATATATTTATATATATATGAGTCAGCCTCACGAAAATGGGCCAATTGGTGGTCAATTTAAGATGTCGGTGTCACAATTTAAAAAAGTGTAGTGCATTTCTTTGTTTCATATTAAATTACCCTAGAAACAAGTAAGGTTGTTGTATTTTCTCGACCTTTACATTCAGGATAACTTTAAGGACTTTCCAACACCTCTGTCAATGCTTATAATTATACCTTTCGACGCCGACATCCAATGCTCGACGCCGACAACTTTGCCCAATTGGCCTATTTTCGTGACCCTGACTATATATATATATATATATTTTACCTCGGTACTACACCTCTGGCTACTCGTAGTCCAGGGAGAAGGAAGCACATCCGGGTCCAGCAATTGGCCCATAATTTCTAATTGTGGTTGATCTGGGGGAGGAAGCCTGAGACACTCACATCACGAAGCGGTGCATGTGCGCCTCCCCCGCCCCTCCTCCTGACCTGATTTGGGGTTTGGATTTCAAAGCGTATTGTTTTATACACCGGCACCCCCATCTCCACCCAAGTTTACCCATGTCACAAAGCTATACAAAGTCAAATCAGACACTCACGTCAAAAAGCATCATGCAGCAGACACGTTGAGTCACACATCCCAGATGCCGACTGGCGAAGCGCGCCACAAAAAGGATCACAGTGGCGCCAGAGGCCGATCTGAGTGACTCGTTCACGTCGCAAGATGTCGGGACCAACCCTTTGCCGGTGGCATTGCCGCCTCCCAAACAATCCGCCCGTGCAAAGAAGCCGTCGGCAAAAGCAAAGCAAGCCGATGGAATGACAGGCATCCATCGATGCCATCGAGAAGCGATGGGATGCGCTGGAGATCCATGCCGTGCAACAAAGTAAGGAAATGGCGGCACAGAGCAAGGTGCTCGCAGAAGCCACCGCCGCCCTAGCGGCCGCTACCGTCAACATACGCCACTGTGAAGCCACCCGATCACCATCCGCGCCCGCACGCCACCGACATTGCGCCGGTCCATATCAGCAGACTGGCACTGGCACCGCGCAAGGACGCTGTCGCCAACCTCTACTATGGCAATATTATGTAGAGGTCGCACAAGCTCACAAGCAAGCCACGATGCCCATGGTCCTCACCATCTCCCTCACCCCAACACCGAAGCCGTTCCCGTAGACGAGGCTGAAGAAACCACGTTGCTGTTTTTTTTTACTAAAAGATTTTATTCAGCGAATAATGTCTTTTGTCAGTGCCAGAGCACTGGTCTTCCGGCCGTTCATTACAATTTGTTGGTACATAAATGACAATATCAGTTGCAATAATAACCACATGAAAAACCTGTTCGATATTAGAAGCATAATATAAATTGACTATTCGTCGTAATAGTAACTGCATGCAATTCCAGTTCAACATATGCATTATGCACTTGGTGAGCATGCATCAATAAATGTACAAGATGACTCTGGAATTGTCTTTAAACACTTCTTTCTTCCTTTGCTTTCTCTCTTCTTTTTTTAAAAGATATAACTAGCATCCATAGCACCGACGTGGACGCAGGCCACCCTCGATGTGTGTCAGCCGAATGGCCGTGCGATGTCGAGGTACAGGCAGCCGTCGACGATGATCCAGAAGAGCGGGCTCGACAAGGGGTCCGCTCGAAGCTGTCAGTAGGCCCGGGACACGTCCGCGGACCATCAGAATGCACCTCTGCCCTTGAGCGATATGCGGTGGCCCATGACGGAGGCCACTGGAAGCTTGTAGACGTGGGGGCGCCCCAGGTACTCTCTTCTACAGATGCCCGAGTTGACGCTATGGCCCAGGGGGTAGGAGAGGTCCACGATGATTCGACGCTTCCCGGGGGTGGACTTGGGTTGTGTCAATATGGGGTTGCACTGGGGTAAAGGGGGGCACTGCGAAGGGTCCCAACAGGGCGCCCCTCCCACCCTCCCCTGGCCCCCCCGGGTTTCCTCCTCCACGTACGCTGTGATGTGGTGGGCATAGTCAGGTCTTCTCGGTGGTTCAGGAAGGTGGGGGTCGGGGGCCCGGCCGCGGTGTAGTTCGCCGGGAACCCAAACTCGAGGTGGTCGGCCAGGAGCATGTTGTGGTGCCCTTGGAGCATCTCGTGGGACGCTAAGGTCGGAGGTGACCGGAACTCGGGCAGCCAAATAGTTCGGAATGGCCGAGTTCTGGGCAGCGGTGTAGGCCGTAGCATAGTGCGACCTTTAGCTGGCACAGCACTCGGGGACGCTGGTGACAGTGTCCTGGTGTGGCTGGGGCGGTGTCGGTCTGTTGATATGTGCCGGTGTTGCCTCGGTGGCATGCAGAGCATTGACGGTGACCGAGTGGCTTCGCGGTGGCGTGTGTTGGCTGTGGCGACCATGGTGGCTTCCACAAGCACTTTGATCTGCACCCCCATTTCCTTCCTCTGCTGGGCGGCGGGTATCTCCAGCGCATCGCAGCGCTTCTCGATGGCGTCAATGGAGGCCAACATCCCGTCGGCTTGCTTGGCCCTCACCGAGGGCTTCTTCGCGCGGGCTGGTTGGCGGCGAGGGAGACTGTGGGGAGGGCCCGCCATCTTGCGACGTGAAGGAGTCGCTCGGGTCGGCTTGGGGCGCCGCTGTTATTCTCTTGGTGGTGCGACTTCGACACAGGCGAGCCGGTCGACCAGGTCATTGACCACGCGCTACAGGACTCTATGGCGGCCGCCCTCGACTGCGGTCCTTCCCCTGTCGAATATAAGGGCACCTTCGACAACTTCGAAGGGTGGGCCGAGTACCCTAACTATGCAGCGGCTTACACGTCCACCGGAACTCGGCCCTTCTGAACTACTTGGCTGCCCGAGTTCCGGTCATATCCGACCTCAGTGTCCCTGTATGATGGGAGATGCTGCAAGGGCACCACAATGCCCTCCGTTTCGAGTTTTGGCTTACCGCCGCTGGCCCGCCGACCCCCACCTTCCGGCACCACCGCGAAGACCCCAACCACGCCCACCACATCACGGTGTATGCAGAGGAGGAGCTTCGCAGGGTTGCCCTGCTGGGCCCTTTGCGGTGCCCCCCTTCTCCACCTGGGCACAGTGCAGCCCCATAATGATGCGCCCCAAGTCCACCCCCGGGAAGCATTGAATCATCGTCGACCTCTCCTACCCCCTGGGCCGCAGCGCCAACTCGGGCATCCGGCGGAGGGAATACCTGGGGCTCCCCCACGCTTACAAGCTCCCGGCGGCCTACAACATCAGCCACCGTAAGGCGCACGAGAGCAGGGGGGCCTTCTGCTGGTCCACGGACGTGTCCCAGGACTACCGCCAGCTTCAGGCAGACCCCTTGTCGAGCCCCCTCTTCTGCATCACTGTCGACGGCCACCGGTACCGGTACCTTGCCATCACCTGCCATTCGGCTGCTGCAACTCGGGCGCGGGCTCCGTCTGCGTGACCGTGGCGGTGTCTTGGCTACTACAGCAGTACAATTTTTTCAGCCTCGTCTAGGAGAATGATTTGTGGGCTGTGAGGCATCATTGTTGGATGCGATGACTGGGGATAGGGCTCGACACGGAGGCACTGGTCCTCCGTATCCCAGACCAGAAACTCGAAGAGGTCGTCCACGACTGCGAGCTATAGCTCGGGCGCCCAACCCTCACCAAGAAGCCCCTTCAGTGGTTCATGGGCCGCCTTGCACACATAAGCACCTATGTTCCATCCGCCAGGAAGTTTATGTGTCACATCCTATGGGCCGCCACCGCCAGCGGCTCCGCCGATGTGGACCTCGACCTCAGGCGCGAAGTCCGCTGGTTCCGCAACTTCGAGGCAAGAGGAAACGGCGTCTGCTTTGCTCGCCCCCGACGCACCTCCGGTGGGTCATTGAGTGCAACTCGTGCGTCACCAGGGGCAGCGTGTTCTCCTGCGACCGGTGCTTCTCGGAGGCCTACGACGAGGAGATGGTCTCTGCATACCTGACAATACACAAGCTCGAGGCCGTGAACCTCGTCCTCACAGTGCAGCTCCTCAGGCCTGAGGCCCCCTAGCGGGTATGAGGTCATCATCAACACCGATAATGCGGCATCGGCCTTGGCGCTCGCGTCACACAGCACCACGGATCCGACCCTGGGCGCATGCGCCCGCGAGATCTGGCTGATCACGGCGCTCGGCTCATTCAGGATTACAGTGCAGCACAAGACCTGGATCGAGCTGGTCCTCGCAGATGCCCTTAGCCATGCGCATTAGTCTCGGGTCACCCTTGATATTGTTCGGGAGCAGTGCCGCATAAGGGGATCACACAAATAAGGGCCACGCACTCCCCCCAGATGTTCACCCAAGACCTCTGATTTTATCTTCCCAAGATTACGACCGGTGGGCGCATGAGCACCTCATGACCCTCCACCACGCCGGCCTCGCCCCAGGGACCTGGCGCAACCACGATCGCCAGAAAAGGAGGTACCTAGAGTTCATGCTCGAATGAGGCATCGACCATCTGGCGCCCGCCCCATACAACATCGGCCATTTCATCGCCCACCTCCACAGCAAACTCCCTTCTCCTGAGTCGGTCGCTAACGCCCTCACCGGGACTCGCTCCTGGGTCCGGGTGGCGGGCGGAGACCTCGCCCCCTTCGACACCCCAATCGCGGAGAAGGTGAGGAGGGGCGGTGAAAAACTCTTCGCCATGACAGTTAGGAGGGCGCCTGCCATCACCTCGAGATGATCCCCCTGATCTTTGGCTACCTGCGCCTCCTGAGTCACCTCGGGGTCGCCCCCTGGGCGGCCATCGTCATCGCATACTTCATCTTCATAAGGCAGTCTAACCTGCTGTCGCCCTCTCACGCCCCTTGGGGAAGTCCACACAAGCTCTGCTGGGATGATGTTCAGCGGGCCCCTGGCGGCCTTCGCATCTGGATCTCCTCCTCCCAAGACCATCCGCACCCCGACGCAGGTGGTCTCACTCTTCGTCCCCGCGCTTCCCGGGTTGCACCTGTGCCTCGTGCGTGCGTGGGAGCAGGCGATCGCCCTGTTGCCAGCCCCAGCCGATGCCCTGGCAGTCCTCGCCCGCGCCAGCACGCCATTAACTACACATGAAATCACCCCCTGCTCCGAGCCGCCCTCGAGGCTGCTGGCATCAGGCTGACCTGGGAGTCCGAAGCAGTCTACATGTACATCCCCAAGGTCGTTCCCGTGGACGGCCCGAGAGCCTTGGCTTTGTGTTTTGGGTCAGCTATTGGCCTACCTACTCGTGCTCCCAGGTCCTCCCTCTCCTATTACCTGACATTGATCAGATGGACTGAATCCCTACAACAAACAACATTTAAACCCACATTTGTGTAACCTCTTTTATCTACTGAATAAATCCCCCTTTCTCCCACCTCAGTCTCAGGCTTCCTCTGTCCGAATCAGCATAATCAGCTCACAGCAGGAGGACGTCTTGTGAGCAGCTCTGGCAGTTTTTCTACATTTACTACAAAACCAGACAGGTTAGTATCTTTTAAACTCGATACGTTGGTTCAGTTCATGTTAGCATTCACATACAAAGTTTTTGAAACTTTTTGATAAGTTATTACTGCTTTACAGCTTAGTTTCGATTGCATTTGACATGATCGTTAGAACAATGCCTCCATTGTTTGGTCATTAATTAAGCCGCCCGTTGCCGAATGGAGAGATGTTTGGCCGGAGCCAGTTCCATCACTAGGGATTTATTACCTGGGTTTCTCTAAGATTCCCCACTTATTATATTCTTATTAAGGCATACCTCCGAGTCCTATAATATTTTCTTCAAGTTGTTGGCAAAGAAAGCCACAGGTGGAAGAAGTTTATAGGTACTTAGAGTGTGGGAGGGTACTGTTACACTGGTTTCTACCCCTCGTTTGGATCGGTTGGTTAGCCATACCATCATCCTGTGACTGTCTGTTAGCCATACGCCTGCGTTAAAAACCCTTTTTTAATGCCATAAATACACACCTAGTATAATTATACTCTAATTATCAGTGTGATATTCAGCCTAAGACGATGCCTAATTATGGGGTTTTGTTTTTACTCACAGCTCGGAGCCATGGCTACGAAGCAGTGTAAGCCAGAGGTATCTCATGCGCTCAGTGCTGAGAAAGACGGCTGGCCGGCGGCACGGGTACAACGGTCGCCTTCGCCAGAACAAAGAGATTCTGAGGAGGCTGGGGGGGTACGATACCAGCCCCGGCCCAGATGATCTGGACAAACAAATCGCGAGACTGGTTCAACAGAAAATGGAGGAAATGCTAGCTTCAAGAAAAAGTCTGCCTCCAAGAAAAAGCGGACTAAGGTCCCGCTGGATTCTGACGAGTATGAATGGGAGGATCTATCAGAAGATCAGGCCTTGTCAGAGGAGGAGGCGTTTGTGTCGACACGTAAACGCAAACATAAGAAAAGAGACCATTCCTCCGAAGGGGATGAGTCCACGAGGGCCCGCAAAAAGAAACCCCTCGTGAAGAAGAGCAAGAAGAAGACTAAGAAGAGGAGGAAACGCAAATCTTCCTCCTCTGACTCTTCGTCGGACTCTTCATCGATGAGCTCTGACTCAGACACCAAACACATGGGAAAATACGCTAAATTCTGTGGAAAGGAAAAGAAGAAGTGCAAGGTGCAGAGGCGCAAAAAGATCCACATCACAACGCTTATGAGGAAGACCATTCAGGGGCACTTCAACACATTTAAGCTGGGCGAAGTGATCATCAAGATGGCCGAAAAGTTCATGGGGATCAAAGGGATCCCGGAATCTGCCATCAAGGAAATGGATCCGGAAGTGAAGCTCAGTGAGGAGTGCAAAAGATTTGAGGTGGCACTCCATACAGTACACAAAGGGGTACTCTCGGCGCTGACAGCCATCGCACCCATAGCGAACAGAATGATGGCTGAGAACAAGTTCTCATCACTCTGTGATGACATGAATGGGGGGATTGCTCTGGTTACAGCAACAAGCAACTTCCTCTCATACAGGAGATTCGAGAATGTATTCAAGGCGGTCTGCACTAACGCAGGCAAGGAGGTGGCTAATGTCCAAGAAAATCATTTGGCGGTTAGCTCCAGTACTTGTTTAAACAAGTGGAGATCAGTTACAAGTGTGGCAAACACATGGAAACGGACAAAAAGAAGGCGTCGGATGCCAATCCCAATCGCTTCAAGAAGATGAGGCAGGATTTCCAAAACCGACAAACCGTCCAATGAGGAAGCCGGTTTGGGATGAACTTCAGCTTCCAGGCCAGGGGAAGGGGCCAGAGGCAGTCATTCAGCTGGAACGACGGGAACAGGCCCTTCAAGAGGGAGTTCAATGCCCAGAAGCCATTCCCCCGTCCAGGGAACAAATAGAAGTGGCAACTCAAACACCAGTAATTATTACATTTCAAGCTGGTAATCTCAATAACTCTCTTTCAGAATGGAATAAAGTTACAGATAATTTAACTATCCTTAGCCTAGCTAAAGGGGTAAGGATCCCATTGATAGAAGAACCTATTAAAAATAGTATACCTTTCCCATACCGATTTCACGGTTCAGAACACGAAGCATTAGACAATCAAGTCCTACCACGACTGTCAGGTTTTGCTAGAAGCAAATCGAAAACACAATAAGTATCCATATTGAGTTAAAATCATTTTTTATCCTAAAAAGTATGTAAAAGTTTGCTGGACCCTGATGTGCCTCCTTCTCCCTGACCCACGACTATCTGAGGCTAGGACCTCAGGAAAACACCAGTTATCCATCATCTGTACCCAGGTAAGATTTGTATAACTATACTATATATATATATAGTATACACACCCACATACCTAACTGGAGATATTTGATGTGAAAACATGACAAATTATTTTAGCAAGCACATCAAATGTGTGACCACACAGGCTTCAGCAGTAACATATTCTATTAAATTGGCCTATTATGTAAGAGCTATTCTAGGTAAGTGCTTTGGTTTCGAATATTTGATGCCTTCAGCGGACTGTGCAACTTTAAGTCAAATCAACAGTACAGTGCATCAACTATCAAATTAAATGTTCACGAGTATACTACTTTTTTTATATATGGGATCCTGGCGGCATACCTCACCCTGAGACAAAAACAAACTGAATAGTTCTAATCTACAAGTACACCATTGCTTAATTGTTCATTTCATGGAACCGAAAATGTGGGGTGGGATGAAACTGCTGAGGTCTATAATGTATGAATGACATCATGGGTGGGATTCCTTCATCACAATATCTATAGGGATTCCCCAAAGAAGGGATTCCAGGGGAACCACCAAGATGCCAGCCTCAGAAAGCTTGTAATTCAACTTTTAAAATCTATTAATCTATATGAATTAATTAAATATATGTTTATGACAAATAAGTATTTAAGCTAATATATTTAGCACTTTAGCTTGCAAATTTTAACATTTTTCTCCATAGGGCTGTCTAGAATTAGAAGCCCTGTCAGTGCGGCTGGACTAACTACAACACAGCAGGAGCAAACAAGGTCAGCACTCCCCCCCCCCCACCCCCTCCCCGCCCCATCCCATACTTGGTTGGACAAACTGAATAACCAGACAAAGGTGTGCTTGGAGAGCATTTGTTGGAGTACAGTTCTAGTCTAAGCGACCTATACCAGGACCATTTAAAATGACAAAATCCGATGATTTTCTTTTTCGTTTCTGCCATGTTCTTTTTATATTAAATATATATTAGGTGTATCATTATAATTTACTTAACTTTTGTTTGAATTAACTTTTATTTTAATGGGTTAGCTTTTGAGGTGTTTAAAGTGGAAACATGCCAAATTAATTTTGGTATGCATACTGAAATGTTGGGCATCATAGACTGCAGCAGTGACAGGTTCTATTAAATTGACTTAATATTAAATCTATGCAACAATAGATGTTCAATGCACCAGTGGCAGTGTCTAAGTTGGATATGTAGGATCCGATGATGGTAAGTGTCTTGGTTTTGAAAATGTTATGCTTTCTGTTGTGATCTATCCTACGCCTATGAATGTATGATGCCCATTCGGTGTAGCATATATCATGGTAGGTGCATTATTCAGCTTTAACTGATAACAAATATAGACCCTGATTACTGACCACCTGCCCTGCCGCAGAGATAGCTGAAATACTCATTGAGACCCCATCACAAATAGTAGTTTTATCTATTTCTCAGTTCAGTGTGAGCGGCCAGCTTTATTCGTCCTGAGTTTGTATGCTAGATAGTGTAGGCTTACTTCTCTTTATTTCCTTCAACATCGCCTGGGCAGTTTTGCATTAACTTACACCAATTGCAGACGTGGATGCAGACAAGTAAGTGGAACAAAATTGCTCTAATCCAAACATTGAACTCCAATGGGCTGACATAACTAGAGCCTACGCGGAAAGAATATTAATAGGTAATCTCTACAGACCTCCAGATGAAAACCTAAATGAAGCAATAGAGCAAATAAGCATGTCAATGAATCAGATCCCAGACATTAACAAGTATGAAGTGCTCCTAATTGGTGATTTTAACATTGACTACAGTGCTAAGAGGCACCCACCTGCAGGCTATATGAAGCAATTTGCGGCAGAACATGAACTCCAGCAAGTAATTAAACAACCAACTAGAGTAACAAGGACCACACAAAAATCAATAGACCTTGCTTTCACTAATATCAAGAACTGTACAAAATTGGGTGTATTGAACTACAATATAAGCGACCATAAACCAATATACATAATAAAGAAAAAGCCCAGAAATGACAAAAGAACCACCATCTACTGGGACCACACCTACAGGAATTGTAACTTCAATGATCTAGCAGCCACTTTGAGGGAAAACAATACAGCAGAACTACTAACAGAGGAAGATCCAAACATGCTGGGACATGCTACAAGAAATGATTGACAATGCTGCAAACAAACACTGTCCCCTGGTTAGACTTGACATAAGAAACAAAACAGCTGGTTATTTGAACAATGAACTGCTAGAGATTATTTCATTTGGAAATCAGATATAACAAGAGACCCTGGAGATCAATTTATAGCTGAATGTATGGTCAGGAAGGCCAGAAACGAGGTGTGAAAAGCCAAGTCTAGGCACTGTTTAGACCAGATAAATAAGTATAAGCAAAATCCAAAGAGACTATAGCATGAACTGCAACAAATTAACCCAGAAGCAAAATCCATTATCAGCAACCTCAGTAATGAAGACAATGGGGAGAGAATACTAGATAGCCTCCTGTTAGAAGAGATTAACAACTACTTCATTGATGTAGGGGAGAATCTTGCCAGAAAGTTTGACCAGGCTGTAGATAGTCAGAACACCTACACGGTTGATAACCACTTATAAATGAATTCACTCACCTGTATAACCTAGTGGTCAACACTGGTATTTTTTCGGAAAGCTGGAAACTAGCTACAGTTTCACCCATCCCAAAGGCCAATAACCCAAGATACTGTGGTGAGCTGCGTCCAATATCTATTCTCCCTCTTCCTGGCAAAATCATAGAACAAATAATACATGATGAGATAAAAACAACAACTAGGGCATTGGCCTCTCTTATGGATGAATTATTGACCAACATGGACAAAGGTGAACTTACAATTGCAGTATACCTCGACTTCAAAAAAGCTTTCGATACAATTGACCATAGAATACTATTGCATAAAATCCAGAAAGCAGGACTGGGGAAGAAATCCTGTACATTCATGACCAACTACTTAACTAATAGGAAACAATGCACAAAACTTAATGACACTGAGTCAACCATCAGGACTATTAAAACTGGAGTTCTGCAGGGTTCAACCCTGGGCCGCCTTCTGTTTTTAATCTTTATAAATGATCTACCCCAAGTATCAGAGGATGCAACATTCACATTTTTGCAGACGATGCAGCACTCACAGTACACAATCAAGATTTCCAAATAGCAATGGATCAGGTTCGGACAGTGCTGACCAGGGTTAACCTGTGGTGTAGTGAAAACAAACTATCCCTTAACACCAATAAAACTGAGGTTGTCATTTATGGCACCAAAGCAAGGAAGGCAAGAGCACAACCCATTACACTGCATATTGGCAGAAACCAAATTAAGGGGGCAAGTGCATACAAGTACTTAGGAACAGTGATTGATTCTACCTTAAATGGGAATCAACAGCTGGCTAGACAAACTCAGTCATTGGCACTAAAAATGACTACAATCAGGAAGATGCGGAGCTTCATAAGCGAAAACACTGCCCTACTGTTATATAAATCAAAAGTTCTACCAATAATAGACTATAATGATATAATTTATCGATTGCTCACGAAGCAGCAACTGACTAAGCTTCAAAGGATCCAAAACCAGGCATTAAGAACAATTTATTGGGGCAAAACACTAAGTGTAAAGGAAATGCATGACAAAGCAAATCTAGATTACCTAATGGTTAGAAGAGATTCACACCTCCTATCACTTATGTACAGAAGAGCCAGAGAGCCCTAATATATAGACAAATACAAAAAGGAATACTAGATGGGCTGATTCCACTCTACTCAAAGTCCCCAAGCCTTCCACAAACAAACTAATTAAAGCACCAATTTACAAAGGCAGCATGATGTGGAACAACCTACCAGCCAGAACCAGGGCAGTGTCCTCTTGCCTACAATTTAAAAACTCACTAAGAGTACAACGGATTAGGCAGGCCCTTATGCAGTTAAGGCCCTGTCACATTACGGTGTATGGCGGGAGCGTATTGAAAACCTACGTAAGTCCTGCGCGTGCCGGCCTATCATGACCTTTGGTGACCTATCGGGTGTTTTTGAGCGTATGCGTAACCTATGAGGAGCGTACGAGGAGCGTACGAGGAGCATATGATAGCGTACTGTGACATTTGTTGACGGTTTTGATTGGCATATGGAACCTATGCGTAGCGTATGCGTAGCGTATGCGTAGCGTATGCGTAGCGTATGGGTAGCATATGCGTAGCGTATTCGTAGCGTATGCGTTGCGTATGCGTAGCGTATGCGTAGCGTATGTGTAGCGTATGCGTAACATATGCGTAGCATATGCGTAGCGTATGCATAGCATATGCGTAGTGTATGAGTCAAGATCGATGTCGAGACCTATGGCATACGCTTGGAATATGCTGTGCATATGCTGTGCATACGCTAGGAGTACGCTCCCATACGTAACTCGTAGGTTATGCATACGCTATATACACTAGAGATACGCCGGTGATGCAAGTTGAGTGTATGCGTAACCTACGCCGGCGCACCCCTAGCGTACGAGGAGCGTACACCGGCGTATGAGTAGCGTATGAGTAGCGTATGAACCATACGCTCCCATAGGTCGAGATTTTTTTAGCATGCACAACAAAATTTGGATGGACGGACGGGAGAAAGCGTATGGCAGCGTACAACGGCAGCGTACAACGGCATACGCCGGCATAGGCCGGCACAAGACGGCCTATGCGTAGCGTATGCGTAGCATATGCGTAGCGTAGCGTAGCGTATGCGTAGCGTATGGCGGTGTATGGCGGCGTATTCCGACGTATATGACGTAATGCGCCTACGACGCCGTACGCTCCCGCAAAAAACCCTAATGTGACAGCCCCTTTAGAGTAAAGTATGTTCCATGGCTTCACCATACCGTAAGTGGCAGACCACCAAACCATCAGCCTCTGTTCTCCCCCCCCCCCCCTTTTTTTTAAATTTGTTGCTGTTCCTGTTATTTCCAGTCAACCATATACAATGACAGACAGTCCAAATAAAAATTTAAAATGTAAGACCTAAATGCACTGGGATTGGTCCCACTGCTTCACTGGTCACAACTGGTCCAGTGTATTATTAAGAACCCCACCCAAACAACATAATTCATAAACTCACATAACTAACTACACTAGAGTTACACTGGAATATTTCTAACAAACTGACATTTATATACCGCTTGCCTAACTGCAACTGAACATTAAAACTTACTACAACTTTACCAACTGAATACAGAAGATAACTTCTACTTACAAGTTACATTCTAAATACTATGTAAATACTCACATTGATCTGACTAATATTGATCTAATTATATGACACAACTGTTACCATATTGCTATGGAACTTTTGGGTTACAGAATTTCATTGTGTTACATGCTGCAAATTGTGTATTCAACAGTTATTGTACACCTTATTCTATATACCTTTTGTGTTACCTGACTTGAAAAATGGCTGAAAGACCAGTGCTTCGATCGGCACTGACAAAAGACTTATTCAGCAGAATAAACATATTTACCAACAACAACAAAAGAAAATTGTGCAAGTTCCACTTTATATTCCTAAATCCCAATGTTCCGACAGCCCGTTCAGGTGATGCGGATTCCGAGGGACACCAGTTTGCCAGGGACACTTCCATTCAAATGCATTGTTGACGGCCTTGAGCAAATCTTCATACAGAAGAAGTCAAATATCTCCCAAATTACACCATCTAGAAACAAATCGCTTCGTACACATATAGAAAACATCTTTACCATATAGACTATATTAAATTTATAAGGTTAGGGTTCTTGAATTCTATTAATTTTGAATAAAACTAACGTTTTGCACTGCACGTACTGTCAAACTCAAGGCATTGTCAATGGTCGTGAGCAATGTTCATACAGATAATACAGAAGAAGTCAAATATCTCTCAAATTACACCATCTAGAAACAAATCGTTTGGGTCACATATAGAAAACATCTTTACCAAAAACATTGTATTAAATTTATAAGGTTAGTGATGATGCTGTTCGATTTTGACGCATGTGCAGAAGCGATGTGTCCCTCGCAAACTGGTGTGCCTGGGAAACCGCAACACCGGCAACACAATCTTCTAACAACCCAAATGGTATCTTAAACACAAGTTTCTACCTCGGTAAGTTTCAATATGTATCCTATTTAGCTAGAAAGCAAAATATGTGCATGATACACTTTGGGTTCCCAACATATTTCGCTGTAGGCCTATGTATTTTATTTGAAACAGAGATCGGGTAATTTTCACAAATAGACTATTATGTACACCACATCAGCGTATTCAATATTATTAGTTACTTTTGTTATTCTGACACTGTCTCAACTTGTAAGTGTAAATCGTTGGACATTGCATATTAAAGTTGCATAGTCCGATGATTTTGAGTTTCTATTATTTCCTGAGATGTTAGGTTGATCATTATAATCTACCTTACATTAGATTGAAGTAACTTTTATTTTAAATGGCTAACTTTTGAGATATTTTACATGCAAATGTAGGAAATTAATTTTGGCAAGCTTATGGAGTAACATGTTCTATTAAATTGACTAGCTATTCCCTTGTATGTGATGACAAATGTTTAATAAGTGGACCAGTATCTAAGTTAGATATGCAGAATCAAATCTAGATAACTGTTTTCGTTTTGAAAATTTGATGTTTTGATCGGACTTTGCAGCTTTAAACATTACCAAAAGAAGTGTGACGGCATCACCACTGAACATTCAGATGTCGAAACAATGTCATTCCAAATTGTAGGCCAAAAATAACATTACCAGAACGCAGCTGAGCCGGCATAACGTCAATCACCATCATACCATGCCAACGTCACCGGTTAGCCTCAGAAAAAACCATGTCACACGGCGTCACATCACGTCACCGGCAACACCCGATGGCTTCCCGGACAACGTGAACATGAACCATGGTAAAAAGATTGACCAGAACACAAAAGTTCCCAACATGGACCAACTCATCAAGTATGAGGATGTCCCACACTATCTGAAATATCCCTTTATAACCAAGGGCTACCGATGTCAGATGTCTTTTAGTCAGTGCTTCAAAAGGTGGGTTTCTTATTATTTTGAATGGGAGACAATTTTAAAGTGAATCTCTGCAGTTTTATTTTAAAGGCTTCTAGTTCACAGAGATCAGTAGACCAACGATATATATTTTAAACACTGCACAAATGGAATTATTTATGTCCATATATCAATCCAATATTAATTCGATTTTTGTTTGAATGCCTAATTTGATTTGTGCTTAAATGACTACTTTGATAAGAATTCGTGGAATTCGAACTCGATGGGTTCAAACCATGGCCGAGTTAAACCAGTGACTCATAATATCTAATGATTGTCTTTACCTAGCATAGTACTCAGCATTAATAGGATACAGAAAGGAGAAGTGGATTGGGGAGAGTAATTGTCTACAATTGAAATTTCCCGTTTAATTAACGAATGAAATTTAAAAAAATATTTATATGTATGCTAGATTGTGATTAACCATGTGTAATTCATATCACTCTGGAGATATGAACTACGTTCGAAATCGATACATTTAAAACCACGCATTCGAAATCATGCCATGCTCTAAATGTCTACATTACTGTAGGCTAACAGTAAACCAAGAGGTTGCCTACGGGATTTGGTGGTGGGCGGGGGTTATTTTAGTCATTTATAAACGAAAAGACTAGTTGATTTCTTCCAAGCGGCAAAACCTTGAAATAGCATTAAAATAGTGATATGTAATAAACATGTGTAGTAAATATGCGCCAATAACACGTTTTTATCGCAGAAAGGACAATAATTCATGAATGACATTTATATTTAATTAAGATGCTATAGTAAAATTTTGATCTTTTATTGTCTTATGTTGTTTCACCATTTTTGCTTAATCTTTTGAATATATTGTTTGAGTCCCTCAAACAAAAAATGTGGTCACTGGAAAGAAAGAAGGAAAGAAATAACGAAAGAAAGAAAGACAGAAAGAAAACCACTCTTCTGTGGAGAACTAAGATGCCAGTGTTGCGGTTTCCCAGGGACACCAGTTTGCGAGGGACACATCGCTTCTGCACATGCGTCAAAATCGAACAGCATCGTCACTAACCTTATAAATTTAATATAATGTTTTTGGTAAAGATGTTTTCTATATTTGTACCAAACAATTTGTTTCTAGATGGTGTAATTTGAGAGATATTTGACTTCTGTATTTTCTGTATGAACATTGCTCATGACCATTGCCTTGAGTTTAACGGTACGCGCAGTGCAAAATGTTAGTTTTATTCAAAATTAATAGAATTCAAGAACCCTAACCTTATAAATTTAATATAGTATTTATGGTAAAGATGTTTTCTATATGTGTACCACGCGATTTGTTTATAGATGGTGTAATTTGGGAGATATTTGACTTCTTCTGTATGAAGATTTGCTCACAGCCGTTAACAATGCATTTGAATGGAAGTGTCCCTGGCAAACTGGTGTCCCTCGGAATCCGCATATCACCAGCACCGGAATATCCGCGCTGGGTTGTTTATTTATCTTTGTAATCTGCATCCTTTGGTAAATAATATACCCCACATGTTATGTTTAAACTTTACAGTATGTTTGTTTGGAGTAATGAGTCTGTGAATGTGTGGACACACCTGGGTGGGTGCATCATCTTTACATTCCTCAACCTCTATGACAACCTTGTATTATTGCCGGCGTACCAGGCTTCTTTGATCGACCACATCGTACTCTCGATTAGCCTATGCTGCTTCCAGGTACTGCTTCTTTTTAGATAGTCAGAACGATCTATTCATGAACCAATTTAAGGTCACACTCTCACAATCTAATATTGGCCATATTTGATTATTTGAAAAAAAAAAGAGAAAAAAAAAATCTAATTTTAATTAAAGTGTTGATGTTATATTACAATTTGCTCTCTGAAACCTAAGTAAGCCAAGTTACATAGCAGAATCAATACGTTGAATGAATGAATATCGTAGAGCTATAATGCTTTCAGATATTTCTTTTCCAGCTAATTATGTCTGAAATACTGGTAATGCTGATCTGTACCCCAGGTGGTGCATGGTGTATTCCAGTAGTTCGGAGTTCTATCACAGGTGGTGCATTGTATCAATTTTAGCTGATCCCAACAATCCAATTTTGGTTTTATGGAAGAGTAGTTAGCATCTTAGCTATTACTCTCTCATTCAATCATTCAGCAGAGCCGTATGTAATAATTGTTGTTTTGGGAAGGGAAGATAAATTATTGGAACGGACAAGGGCAGAAGGCACGATATACTACTAAAGGGCGCATTCCATATACGTGTAATGCGTTACGCGTTATGCGTTATGCGAATGCCAGCATTCCATATACGCGTAATGCGTTATGTGGCGCACGACTGGCTATATTAAAAAAATAAAAATAAACAATTATTCTCCATACTGCTCTGTATGTGACCAAATATTGCATGTATATCTATGTAACTTTTTGTATGTCACATGGGGGTAACTTTTTGTATGTCACATGGGGGTTCCTACCTTTATCATAACCAAATTATAGATAAGTATTCATATTTCTGTGCATATGGTAGCATTTTTAGCTTTCCCCTACCCCTATGTCTCCCTGGTGCCCAGCTCACCATGTGTTTCCAATTAGCACCCCTCTGTGAGGCCGTTCCGTAATGCTCAGTCGCCTCTCCTGGTGTTAAACTAATGGAGACATCAGACTCAGGTTTCTATTCACATCCAGCTTGACGCATAACGCATTACGTACCGATCGCTACAGGGACCGATCGGGATAATGAATTTCTGATGCATTCGCATTCGCATTACGCATTACGCGTGTATGGAATGTAGCTCATAGGTTTCAAGGCGTTTCGATTTTTTGTCGCATTCGCATTACGCATTACGCGTATATGGAATGCGCCCTTTAGGGTGGTTCTGGGGGTATGCGCTCGCCCCCCCCCCCCTCCCCCCTCCAAGAGATCTTTTTTTAATATAGAGGCTCTGAAATGCCATTTCAGGGAGGTTACATATTGAGTTGTGGGTATTTTTGGTGGAGGGTGGGGATTTTTACCCCTTCCCCCCCCTCCCGCTAGCTACGGCCCTGCACAGCCAAACGACCCATTTTACTATGTTTAGGCTTGTTCTGTAGGACTTTTCGAACTCTCTGTGTCACATGTGTCTGGAGAGGAATGGAACTGGTCTGATCAGAGGGTTCTGAGAGGTGGTCTACAGAGGAAGCATAACATAAACTAAGTCACCTGGATAAATGAGTGACAGCCTAATTACTGTGTATATGTGTGTGTGTGTGTGTGTGTGTATATATATATATATATATATATAATACATACATACATACATACATACATACATACATACATACATATGAGCTCTTCATATATGTATATCTACAAAGAGCTCTTTATATATGTGAAGAGCTTTTTCCAAAGCACGAGCTACGAGCTTGGCATTGGCATTGCAAGCTCATGTTTTAGATCGGCCCTTATTGCGTTTTGGAAAAGAGCTCTTAAAGGGACCAGATATAGGTCGCTGGCGACGGGAACCGTACTCCGACAAATGCTCTCCAAGCACAACCTTGTTTAGTTTTTATGTTTAATTGAACCAAGTATGTGTGGGGAGAGTAGGGGACCAGGGCTGTGCTAATCTGAACTGCAAAGCCAGTTGGTTGTCTCCAAAATGGCCGCCCCCATAGACGGCGGCCATTTGCAATGGAAAAGCTGCGCTGTGATTGGCTGAAATTGTGCCGGCAACAGGCTCACACAGTAACAAGAGTTGCTGGTTCCCAGTATGGGCGGCAATAAATTAAGCCCAAATCTATTCAAAGCTGTCATATTTAACAGAATTACATGCTCAAAAAGTCAAATTTGGTCAAATTAACCACAAACTCGAAGCGATATTAACACCGCCGCTGAAATTTGGTTAAATTAAACCAAAAATCGACGTGATGTTAATGCCGCTCGCCGGTAACAGGCTCAGCAGATCCCCCTGAGCCTGTTGCCGGCGACCACCACTATTTCCCAATATTTAAGGCCGTAATCGATTAACACGACCCGGACGACTCTGGTCACCTGAGTCGTTGTTGTTGTTGTTTTGGGGAGTTTTCAGTCGCATCAGAATTTCAAATCGAGTTCGTTTGTTTTCCACGCGGCGGATAGCTGGCGACTTTAATATATATATATATATAATGTAGGGTTGGGGGTGGTGGCGCCACCTGGCCCAACTATGAAAAAGGGTCACCCATAAAGTAGTACACAACATATCGGTGATCATATAGGGAACATTCCCTTTCACACCTTTTACTCGCATAATTCTTATACATCAAATATATATGTATTATTAAGTATATTTATATATATATATATGTGGATATCCATATAAATGGATATATACCACAGATATCAGGCTATCATGTGTCAGAGATTTGACGTGCTTGCCAAAATTCATTTAGCATGTTTTCACTTCAAATATTAAAAAAATTAAAGTAACTTCAAGACAAAGTATGGTAGCTTATAACAATCAACCTTACTTATCTACCTTTAAAAAATGACAGAAACCCAAAACCATCGGATTATACAACTTTTAACTACAGTAACCGACACAGCCTGCACCCATTTTGCTCTCCCTCTAGCACTGTCCAGACCCATATTCGGTTATTTAGATAGAAAATTCATGCAAAATTATTTTTAAAGACCATTTGCAAGAGTGTAGTTTGGGTCCAGCAGGTCTATTTCGATCGCCTTTAATGTTATGCTGTGTTCCCTCTATTGGCAGTGTTGCTTGTTCTTCTCTGGCGGATATCATCTATTCAATTGCCACTCTGAATATCAGGCTCGGCAGTGGTTGGCCTTCGATCTGGCTGGCATTTCTCTTGGTCTCATGGGTTGTTACCTGCCTGGTATACACTACATATTCTACTGTCTGAAGGTATGTGAAATGCACGTCTCTAACCGGAAGGTGTATTTAGCTGCCCAGCCAACATGCCCTGGTGGGCCCTACATGGGTTCTCAATGGGCGAGCTGGGCACAGCTGGGCAGGGGCTCCAGGTGGACTCTGAAGTGGGCGTGAGATGGGCCCCACATGGGCTAGATTCCCAGCTTTAAAAAAAAAAATCATATTTTGTCTAAGATATAGTGAACATATTCAATAACTGAGATAAGCCCACCTGGGCTAGCCCAGGTGGGGCCCACTTGGAGCCTGTGGCCAAATTTAGCTGGGCCCCAGATGGGCTGCCCATGTGGGGCCCACCCAGGGCCCAGCTGGCAATGCTGGCTGGGTGGTTACTTGGTTGCTGCTGTGCATCCACACGGATAGTGTGGGAGATTTTTTTTAGTTATGTGACTTCCTTTCCAGTGCTCTCAGCAGTATCTAAATGAAACTTATTATTTGTAAATGGTATTTGTTAAACGGACACCTTTATAGCTTTTAGAAACTTTGGAGAGATGGTTAGTTGTCACTGCTATGCTATCAGCGGGCAATACTAGCAGTGAAAAATATGTGAAGCCCAAGTAATGTCCATGAATGCTGCCCATGCAACTGTCACTGACACCCCTACCTCGATTGCGGCTGCCTCAATGTGGCAGTATGTATACATGATACATACCCAGATATATATCTAGTAAATGAACACTTGGTTCACCTCAACCAGTACTATGTTCTCAGTCTATGCAGCATGTTCCTGCCATGACTTCAAACTTCTGGTAACTTGGACCGTTGGGTGCTAGCTCCACCGTCTGGCTTGTCGCAATGTTACTATCACCGACCCTATTCTAGGTGACTGGAACCTGGCCTGTCGTGCTTATTGTGACCTAGTTTGCTATCACGGAACACATATTGAACAGCTTGTATATATGGATATATCTATATATGTATATATATATTTTACCTCGGTATAAAGCCTCAGGCTAGCCGCAGGCTAGGGAGAGGGAAGCACATCCGGTCCAGCAATTAGCATAAACAACTCACGACTGGAGGACGTTCGTTGAGTTGCTCCGGCAAGATTTGTCTACAAGAAGCTGATTAACTGTAAGTATTAAGAAAAACTTTGGTTGAGCTTGTTTATGATGCATTATAGCATCTAGATATGAAGTTCAGAACTTTCTTAAGTCCAGTTTGGACTAGATTAGCATTTGTAATAATACGGATAGAACAAAGGATTCTTTGTGCGAATCGAAACCATGGTTCTATCGACCTGCTTTGATACGGGTAGAGATGTTGGCACGGTCACATCTCCTGTGGAGATTCCCTCGGACCCTAATAGAGGGTGTTGTTGGGGATGATCCTGGGTTTCTTTTATAGATTCCCCTTTTGTTAAGGCGTTCCTCCGAGTCTCATAGCATTTTCTCCAACTTGCTGGCGCAGAATGCCGCAGGAGGGAGAAGTGTACGGGACAGAGAGGTGGGAGGTCCCAGAGGCCTACCCCTCGTATGGTTGGTTTCGATACCACAAACCTACGACAATACACTTAGCTTATCACGCCTGTACTGAGAACGGTGTAAATACGTTACTCAATACCACATAGATCCTCAACCCAGGGTAACCTGGCGTCACTTCGGTGTTCAGTTGAGTTGATTCCGGTTTAATAAGTAATCTTTTTTGGTTACAGAGTACCGATGGCTACAAAGCGAAACAAACCGCCGCCCGCTGCAGTGGAGGGGCATGCACCCACCGGCTACGATTCATCGCCGGGGTTGACAGCTCCCCCGTCCCCCCAGCCCAGTGCTGGTATCGCGTCTGACCGCGATAGTGATGACGGGGTGACTTATCCGGTAGACTTAAACGCCCGGATAAGCAAGATGGTGGAGCTGAAACTCCAACAACTCCAGCCAAGTAGTAATGCAGCTACGAGTCGGCATCTCCCAGTCATTGACTCGGATTGGGAGGATGTTTCCGATTTCGAAGAAACAGATTCTGCACTGGAAGTTCCCAGACCGGCCACAAAGACAAAGAAGCGGAAAAGAGCCGTGAGTTCGTCTGGAGACGAATTCACGAAGGCTAGCAAGGGGAAGAAAGTAAAGAAACCCAAGAAGAAGAGTAAGAAGAAGAAGAAGCATTCTTCTTCCGACTCTTCCTCGGACTCGTCGACAACTGAGTCCGACTCGGATACGGAAAGAACGGGACTTTATGCAAAGATCGGTGGTAAAGTCCGTAAGAGGTGCCAGAAAGAAAAGGCCAAAAAGATAAAAGCTACCACGATGATGCGGGAAACTATTAAAGGCCAGTTTAATACATTCAAGCCGGCCGAGGTTATCAATAAGCTCACTGAGCAGATCTCGGGAATAAAGGGAATTCCCGACACTGTGGTAAAGGAGATGGACTCAGGAGTCCATCTCAGTGATGACAAACGAAGGTTCGAGAATGTGCTCTATACGATCCATAAGGCGGTGCTAGGGGCACTAACATCGGTGGCTCCTATTGCCAACCGGATGCAAACAGAATAAATTCTCATCTCTGGCACGCGGGATGGATAAGAACATCGCCCTGCTGACTGCAGCGAGTAACTTCTTAACTTACAGACGGTACAAAAATGTGTTTAAAGCTGTCACCACCAATGCTGGTAAAGAGGTGGCAAGGTCGAAAAAGGTGACGGACAACGACGGGAAAGAGTACACCCTCTTTCTGGCTCCAAGACCTGTCAAAGGCAAGCCACTTGATAAAAGCAAGATGTTCGGGGCCCAACTTCCTTATCTCTTCAAGGAAGTCGAAGCCGAGGCCAAAAGCGGCAAAAACATGGAGAGCAACCGGAGGTTAGACAACTCCTCCAGATTCTGCCGACCCCGAGGGGATTTCCGCAATTGCCGGGGCACAAGAGCTGGGAGGTCCGGCCACTCCTACGGATATCTACCAAGAGGCAGACGACGGGGAGACCGTCAAGGGTGGAATGACGGCAACCGCCCGTTCCGCAGGGAGTTTGCTCCCAAACAGCCGTTCCCACGCCCGGGGAACAAATAAACATTGCTACACAGACTCCGAAGCCAGTGGTAGCAGAAATGGTAGCGGAGGAGACACAAACCAATGTAAGGAAATTTAACGCAGGCAATATTTCTAATCACATGTCAGAATGGGTTAAAATTACTAAAGATAGAGACATTTTAGGAATAGTTACAGGTGTTAGAATTCCATTTACAGAATTGCCAATACAAACACGAATTCCTTTTCCTTATAAATTTGATATATTAGAGAAACATGTAAAGAACATGGGAGGGACAAAGTCCAAACCATGTAATGATTTAGCAAAGATGAATTGGGATTGGGCGCAGCTAAACCAAGTCTGGCTAACAGTAGCCCATATTCCGGGTATTCAAAATACACTAGCTGACAAAAAGAGCAGACATTTCCATGACCATTTGGAATGGGCCCTAGATCCAGACATTTTTGAAAATATTTGTCAAAAATAGGGACGACCTGATGTCGACTTATTTGCATCCCGAAATAACTATGAAATAGAAAAGTATGTATCGTGGCACCCAGAACCAAACGCCTGGCAGATAGATGCATTTTCACTGATCTGGGAAAATGAATTCTACTATTTTTTCCACCTATTTAGCATGATCAGCCAAGTGGCCAGAAAGATCAAGATGGACAAAGCGCACGCAATATTAATCGTCCCCGACTGGGACACACAACCTTGGCTACCGGGCATAGTGGCGACAGCCAAAGATTGCCTACGATTCCGAAGATCCCAAGGAAACCTGACACACCAAGGTCCACTGACAAGCTGCGGAGACGTGTCGACGACACCTTTGCTGGCATTCCTTTTTTAAATAACTATTTAAAACAATTTGGTCTAGACAAAATTACGCAACAAAGATTAGTTTCACATGCATGGCGGAAAGGCACAGTTAAAATGTACACAACTTATTTAAGAAAGTGGGGCGTTCATTGCCTAATTCAAAAAGTTAAACCTATGAGCCCGACGATTTCACAGGTCGCGAGGTTCTTATGTTAGAAGACGAAGGTTTAGGTTTCGGAGCCATAAATGCGGCTAGGTGTGCTTTGTCTATTATACTTCCCAGAATTAATGGCCAAACCATAGGGAAACACCAAGTTATTCACTGGGTTCTTAGGTCGATTTATGAAAGAAATCCCCCAAACCAAAATATAGTCGGTTCTGGGATGTTTCGGTGGTTTTCAAACTGTTTAAACAATGGCCACATAACAAACACTTAGATATTAAGAAGTTAGATTTTAAGGTAGCAATGCTCCTCTTACTAGTAACAGGACACCGAGGACAGACTATTGTCGCGTTATCACTAGATGGCCTCGAAATAGATAGAAAAGAGGCCACGTTTGACTTGACGCAACTTTTGAAATCAAACCGATTAGGAGATCCACTGTCTACAATTAATGTAACAGGTTTCACAGAGGATCCAAAACTATGTGTAGTATCAGCCATAAGGGCATATATATTCAAGACAAAAGACTTAAGGACTTCAAGACAGCTTTTGGTGAGCTTTATTAAGCCACACAAGGGCATTTCGCGAGACACTCTCGCACGATGGACATTTACAATATTGAAATTGGCAGGTGTCAATACAGACAAATATGCGTCTCATTCGACGCGAGGTGCTATGGTTTCAAAGGCACGACTGCTAGGAATATCGGTTAAACGGATCCTAGCCCATGCAGGGTGGAAGACCGCACGGTCGTTTGCAAAACATTACAACAAACGACTGGAAAAGTCAAGTGGTGTCGCCCGACGGTTACTGAAAGACTAGACTACAGAGGTGAGAAAACAATTTATTTTCCATTTCTCATCAATAACTGAGTTATAGTGTGATTTAACATGTCGTTTTAAGTAATTAACAATATAAGGCAGGATAAAATGATATTAGGTGAAGTTCTCCCTGGCCTGCGGCTAGCCTGATACTTTATACCGAGGTAAAATAGATTAGTTAGACGAATCTTACCTTGGTATAGATGATGGATAACTGTTGTTTTCCCTAGGTATAAGCCTCGGATAGACGTGGGCGAGGGCCCGCCCACCACACCCTTCCACGTCTATTCTATTGGCTTGTACCAAGGAAACTTCACAGTTCCATCATTATTATTATTGTTAGTTAGATCATTTTATCCTGAATAATTAGGTAAAAATTGCTGGACTGGATGTGCTTCCCTCTCCCTCGCCCACGTTGATCCGAGGCTTATACCTCGGGAAAACAACAGTTATCCATCATCTATACCAAGGTAAGATTCGTCTAACTAATCTATTTTACCTCGGTACTACCCTTTGGCTACTCATAGTCCAGGGAGAAGGAAGCACGTCCGGGCCCAGCAATTAGCATAATCTACTCACCAGGGCACGTAAAAAGAAGCCGCTGGTGAAGAAACCAAAGAAGTCCAAGAAGACTAAGAAGAGCAAGTCTTCGTCTTTGGACTCTTTGTCTGACTCATCCTCGACCAATACGGACTCAGACATGGAAAGGGCGGGAAAATACGCCAAAGTAAGTGGTAAGGTGGTCAAAAAGATCAAGGTCCTAAAGAGAAAGAAAGTCCAGACCACCACCATGATGAGGAAGACCATACAAGGTCATTTCCACACCTTCAAGCTACCAGTAATTTCCTATCCTATCGGCATTTCGAAAATGCCTCGAGGCCGTCTGCACCGTTGTAGGCAAGGAGGTGACGTGCTCCAAGAAGATCTTGGACAATGATGGCAAAGAGTACACTCTTTTCCTTGCCCCGAAACCAGTTAAAGGCAAGTCCTTGGATAAGACCAAGATGTTCGGGGGCCAGCTGCAACACTTGAAAAGTGGAGACAGGCAGCAAGTGCGGTAAGCGCATTGAGGCCGACAAGAAGAAGGCTGCGGATCGGAATGCTTCCCACTTCAGAAAAACCAGGCAGGATTTTAGCAGCCATTGCAACGGACAGCGAGGAGGCCAGTTCCAGACCAACTGCGGCTACCAGGCCAGGGGAAGGGGTCAGAGGCAGACGTTCGGATGGAACGACAGGAACAGACCCTTTAAGAGGGAGTTCACCCCACAGAAACTGTTCCCCCACCCAGGGAACAAGTAGAAGTGGCAACGCAGACCCCTGTAAGTGCGTTTAGGCCGATTAACATCAGTAATTGCCTTTCGCAATGGAATGACATCACTGGCAATCCAACTATCCTTAGCCTAGTGGAGGGAGCTAGGATACCACTCATGGAAGAGCCCGTATAGAAAGGCATACCTTTTCCGTATCGTTTTGATTTCTCAGAATGACAGGCTTTGAATGATCAAGTCCTTAAATTTAGTGAAAAAGGCATTATAGAGCCAACACTTCATGTTGCTGGGGAATTTATCAAGAATATTTTTACGAGACCCAAACCAAATAATGACATTAGACTTATTTTGGACTTAAGAAGGTTAAACAAATTGGTCGAGTATCAACATTTTAAGATGTTTTCCCGAGAAACAGCTAAAGACTTGGTAACACAAGACTCCTGGCTGGCCAGTGTCGATCTTAGGGATGCATACTATACAGTTCCCATTTATAAACTTCATCGGCAGTTTCTCAGGTTTTGTTGGAATGATGAGCTTTATGAGTTCACTTGTATGCCAAATGGTCTAGCGTGTGCCCCACACATTTTCACAAAGTTACTTAAGCCTGTTTTTTCTCACATGGCTAGAAAATGACACATTATGTTTCCCTATATTCATGATTCATTTATTGTTGCACAAACACAACAACAGTGTCAAACAGCTATGTGAAACACTTACAGAGTTAGGTTTCTACATACATGAAACTAAATCGGTGTTAACACCTACAAAGAATTTAAAGTGTTTGGGGTTTATTATTGACACCACACACATGACCATTTCATTAACTGATATGACCTTAGATGTTGCTAGGACGTAAAACAACAACAAACACAACAAACACAATCATTAACCAAACAGAAAGTGGATAAATTTACAATAACGGCAAATCAATTGTTGCAATTAAGGAATCCAAAGATAAGACAAGTCACAATATTGATAGGAATCATGATAGCCTATGCCCCGGTTATTCTATATGGCAAGGCCCATATTAAATCACTAGAAATAGATAAGAATTTAGGGTTAGGTCACACTAAAGAGAAATTTGAGAGACATTTGAGAGGATATTATGTGGTGGCTTTCGCACATTGATGATTCGCCCAAAACCATTAGAATGGGAGAACCCAATACGACAGTTACAACTGACGCTTCGCTAGAAGGATGGGGGGGCTCATAGAGACCAACAGGTGACCAGTGGCCGCTGGATGGAAGATGAACTTTCCGATCACATAAATGTACTGGAGCTCAGGGCAGTTTATTTGGGTTTACGTAGTCTAGTCCACCTACCTAAAAATCATGTATGGGTATTAACAGATAATACGACAGCCATGGCTTACATACGTAATATGGGAGGGACTCGTTCCAAACCGTGTAACCATTTAGCCAAGCTAATTTGGGACTGGGCGGAGGAACACGACATATGGCTAACAGTAGCACATATCGCAGGCAGTCAAAATACTTTGGCAGACAGAAAAAGTCTACACTTTCATGATCATTTAGAATGGTCATTAAGTCACAGTTATTTCAATTGCATTTGTGATAAATGGGGTAAGCCAGAAGTTGACTTGTTCGCATCGCGCAACAACAGAAAGTTACTCAAATATGTGTCTTGGCATCCAGAGCCAGAAGCCTGGCGAGTGGATGCATTTCCTCTGATTTGGAATAATAAAGTTTATTACATATTCCCACCATTCATCATTATCAGCAGAGTGGCCCCAGATAGCACGCAGCCGTCGGCCCAACGGCGACCGCTCTGGCGGCCCGACGGTGGAAACCGCCGTCGGGCCGACGTTGTTTTGTCCAACCTCCCGCCGTCGACTCGACGGTGGCTGCCGCCGTCGCCCCGACGGCAGAAACCGCCAATGAGCCGACGGCGACAAATGCCGTCGGGCCGACGTTGTTTTGTCCAACCTTCCGCCGTCGACTCGACGGTGGCTGCTGCCGTCGCCCCGACGGCGGAAACCGCTGACGAGCCGACGAGAAGACACTGTCACTCTAGTGTCAATACGAACAGGTGTAAAAATATTAGTTTTATTCAAAGTTAATAGAAATCGAGAACCCTAACCGTATAAATTTAATATAGTCTGTACGTATTGACACTATAGTGACAGTCTCTTCTCGGAAAAAACCAAGATGGCGGTTTTTCGTCAACATTCCGTACAGGGTAATTCAAATCATATTAACACGAATAATTCCATTAATACATCCTAATAAATTACAAAACTTTTACAAAATAATCTACACATATTATTAAACAAACCTGTTAAATAATTCCTTAAAATTCCTCCGATTTTTGGAGTTATTTGTAGAAAAAGAACGGTGCTCAATGATCGCACGTGTTCCGGTGGCGATTCGAAGTAAACAAACCGTATCGGATAATTCAAATTCGTAATAAATTACAAAACTTTTACAAAATAATCTAAACATATTAATAAACAAACCTGTTAAATAATTCCTTAAAATTCCTGGTATTTCTGGAGTTATTGGTAGAAAAAGAACACTGATCAACGATCGCACGTGTTCCGCGGGCGACTCGAGCCGGAATCCAAATTTAAAGAACTGCGCAAGCGCGGCCCACCACCGTCGGCTCGACGGTGGCTCGACGGTGGCTCAAATCAGGAAATGTGGAAAATGAATGCAAACCTGCAGCGGCCCACCACCGGCGGCTCGACGGTGGCTCGATGGCTCCCAGAAACTCGCGCACGTCTGCGGCTACTGCGCGAATGTGCGCCGGATAGTTACCGGCCACCCCGAGACAAGTTGCTACTCGAAGAAAGCCCGGGAGCGCCCCGGGAAGACCTCACACCGGGATTTTTAGACGGCCGGCGGGAGCACATAGCCCCGCCCCGACTGTCTACTCGACGCCGACGCCGACGCCCACACCGCCCCCGGACTACCATTGCGACGGCTTGCCGCCCATGCCCCGCACCCGCTATAAACAATAACACCGTCCCGGCCCCGTGTCGCTTCAACCCGACCGCCCTGCGGCCCGGTGGGGGTTCCCCTCATGACGTCACGGCGACCGGGAACCCCTGCCGGCCGTTCTTTACCCCAAGCCGCTCCAGCGAAACGAACACAGGATTGGGGAGGGGGGATTCCCCCGGGACGTCACCCCCCGCCGCTAGCACCGGTGCCGCCACCTGGAGGGATTCCACCCATACCAACTACAGCGCTGTGTGTTCCATACCCCGCCCCGCCGCTGGATTCCCCCCATTGTGCACGTCACGCCGGCCCGGTGGCGCCACCCTGAGGGAACACCCCGTACTAACGAAGTAAACATACGATCAGACACTATGGGCCACGCCACCCCGAACCAACACCGTCCCGGAAGTCCTCGCCACGCCGCACACCGGCCGTCACACGACAGCTTCGCGGGGTTCCGCCCCGGCAGCTGCTCCACCCCGTCGGCCCCGGACCCCGCCGAGGCTTGTGGGATCTGCGACGTGACCCGCGGCGCCCCCGCCTCCAGTGCGAGCACCAACGAGCCAGTCGAGGAGGTAATAGACACTGCCATCCAGCACTCCCTCCCGGCGGCCCCCGCCTGCGGCCCTTCCCCCGTCGAGTACAGGGCCACCCTCGACTCCTTCTGGCCCGTGCTCTCGGGTGAGGGTTGGGCCGCCTACCCCGCCTACGCTGCGGCATACGCCGCCGCCCGCGCCTCGGGACTTCCGAATTATTTGGCCGCCCGAGTCCCGGTCCCCTCGGGACTGAACATTCCTAATTGGCGTTGCATGCTTCGAGACCACGACGACGTCCTCCTCGCCGACCACCTGGAGTTTGGGTTCTCGGCCAACTACACTGCGGCCGGACCCCCGTCCCCCACCTACAAGAACCACCACGAGGACCCCAGCTTCGCCCACCACGTGACTGAGTACGCGGCGGAGGAGCTCCGACGAGGCGCCCTCCTCGGGCCCTTCGCGGTTCCCCCCTTCACCCCCTGGGCGCAGTGCAGCCCCATAATGACGCGGCCCAAGTCCACCCCCGGGAAGCGGCGGGTCATCGTCGACCTGTCATTTCCCCCGGGCCGCAGCGTGAACTCTGGCATCCCAAGGCGGGAATACCTCGGGCACCCGCACGCTTACAGACTTCCATTCGCGGCCGACCTCGGCCGGCGCATCGTCGTCGAGGGTCGGGGTGCTTTCTGCTGGTCGGCCGACGTCTCCCGTGCCTACCGCCAGCTCCGAGCCGACCCCCTTTCCACGCCCCTCTTCGGCATCACAGTCGACGGCCGCGCCTACCTCGATATAGCCCTGCCCTTCGGCTGCAGGACCTCGGGCGCGGCGTGCGTCAGGGTCACCGCCGCGGTGGCGTGGATCGTGGGCCGCCGCGGTTTCTTCACGGCGGTCTACGTCGATGACTTCGTCGGGTGCGAGGCCTCCTACCTCGACGCGATGCGGGCGTTCGACACCCTCCGGGAGGTCTGCGCCACCCTCGGGCTCGAGCTCGCCCCCGACAAGTGCTGCCCCCCAACCGTCCGCCTCACCTGGTTGGGCATCGAATTCGACTCAGAGGCCATGGTCCTCCGCATACCGGATGACAAGATGAACGACGTCATCGAGGAGTGCGAGCGCTGGCTCGGCCGCCCCACGCTCACCAGGAAGGCCCTCCAGAGGCTAGTCGGCCGCCTCGCGCACGTCAGCACGTGCATAGTCGCGGCCTGGAAGTTCATGGGCCGGATCCTCTGGAGCCTCCGTGCGGCCCCCGCCACCGGAGCCGCGGGCGTCGACCCAGAGCTCAGGAAGGACGTCCGCTGGTTCCGGGACTTCGCGGCGGCTGGGAACGGCGGCTGCCTCCTTCCCCCAGCCGTCCGCCCCCGCTGGGTCGTCGAGTGCGACTCCTGCCTCACCGGCGGAGGCGCATTCTCTGCAAATGCTTGCTTCTCCGAGGCCTACGACCAGGAGATGATGACGGCCTACCCCTCCATTCACGAGCTGGAGGCCGTGAACCTCGTCCTCGCGGTCCGCGCCCTCGGGCCTGACGCCCCGGGCGGGTACCGGATCGTCATCAACACTGACAACGCCGCATCCGCGAGCGCCCTCGAGTCCGGCCGCGCCGTCGACCCGACCCTCGGCGCGTGCGCCCACGAGCTCTGGCTGCTCGCGGCGCTCGGCTCCTTCGACATCACCATCCACCACAAGCCCGGCGTCGACATGGTCCTCGCGGACGCACTCAGCCGTGCGCACTACTCCCGGGAAGCCCTCGACATAGTCCGCAGGGAATGCCGTAGCAGGGGGATCCGTAGATTGCATGTACGGCACTCGCTGGATATGTTCACACATGACCTTTAATCGTTGCAGAATACGGCGCGCGCGCCCACGAGCACCTCATGACACTCCACCGCGCCGCCCTCGCACCCGGGACCTGGCGCAACCGTGATCGACACGCCAGGCGCTACCTGCAGTTCGCCGTCGAGCGATGAGTCGACCACCTGGCCCCCGCCCCCTACGACGTCGGGCAGTTCATCGCCCACCTGCACCGCCTCCTGCCGTCCCCGGCCTCCGTCGCCAACGCCCTCTCGGGGGCGCGCTCCTGGGTCCGGGAAGCGGGGGGCGACTTCACCCCCTTCGACGCCCCCTTCGCGTCGCGGGTGAAGCGCGGCGGCGGCGAACGCCTCTTCGCGGCTCCTACCTGCCGCGCCCCAGCCGTCACCCCCGAGATGCTACCCCTCATCTACAGACACATGCGCGCCCAGGGGCACCTCGGGGTTGCCCCGTGGGCCGCAATCATCATCGCCTACTTCAGCTTCCTGAGGCAGTCGAACATCCTCTCCCCCTCCCACGCCCCGTGGGGGGGCCTCACACCTTGCGCAGGGATGACGTCCAGCCGGTTCCCGAGGGCTTGCGCCTCTGGGTCACCTCCTCCAAGACCATCCGCTCCCCGGCGCAGGCCGTCTCGATCTTCGTGCCTGCCCTCGCCGGATCGCCGCTCTGCCCAGCCCGTGCTTGGCGGCGCGCCGTCGACTTGGTGCCTGCATCCGGCCCCGCCCCGGCTTTCCTCGCCCGCGCCGGCGTCCCCCTCACGCCTCGGGACGTCACCCCCCTCCTCTGCGCCGCCTTGGGCACGGCCCTCGTGCCCCGCGCCGAGGAATTCACCCTGCACGGCCTCCGCCGAGGCGCCGCGCAGGCCTGTGCGTCGAGGGGCGTGGACCTCTCCGCCATCATGGCCCAGGGCACCTGGGAGTCCGACGCGGTGCACGCGTACGTGCCCCGTCAGGTGACCTCGGTCGCCCCGAGAGCCTTGGCCTTGTGTTTTGGGTCGGCTCCCGGGCCTACCTCCTCCCAGATCCTTCCGGGCCCCTCTGCGGACGTGGACAAGGTCGACTGACCTGCCCAAGAACATTTGCATGCCCTCTACTACCCCGTTACTGTTTGTGTACCTGTTTTCCTGAATAAACCCCTCCCTTTACTCCCACTTCCGTCTCGGGCTTCCTCTGTCCGGGTCGGCTCATAATTCCGAATTGTGGTTGATCCGGCGGGAAGCTCGAGACGCCCCCTACCAGACCTCCGGGTACCTCCTTCCCGCCCTTTCCCTTGACCTGCATTCGGGCATCTATCCTCACGTCAATGGATTTACCACACCCACCCACCCTCTTGTTGTAGGCCACTGCGTGGGGGTCGGCTCCCGGGCCTACCTCCTCCCAGATCCTTCCGGGCCCCTCTGCGGACGTGGACGAGGTCGACTGACCTGCCCAAGAACATTTGCATGCCCTCTACTACCCCGTTGCTTCATACTGATTGTGTACCTGTTTTGCTGAATAAACCCCTCCCTTTACTCCCACTTCCGTCTCGGGCTTCCTCTGTCCGGATCAGGACGCAAGCTGGAAGACGGCTAGATCGTTTGCAAAACATTACAACAAACGACTAGAAAAGTCAAGCGGCCTGGCGACTCGCCTACTCATCAACTAAAGATGGGTGAGGAACACAAAATTCTATTTTGTACTGAAACATTGTATGTTTAAAGAATAAGTATTTAAAAAAGGTTTACGTAAAGTTCTCCCTGGACTACGAGTAGCCAGAGGGTAGTACCGAGGTAAAATAGTATAGATATACAAATCTTACCTGGTACAGATGATGGATAACTGTTGTTTTCCCGAGGTACTAGCCTCAGATAGTTGTGGGTCAGGGCCCTCCCACCCTACCCTACCACGACTATGACGTTGGCTTGTGCCGAAACGAAAACATTTTAGTATCCATAGAATTATGAGATCATTTTTTATCCTATTAAGTATGTAAAAGATTGCTGGATCTGGATGTGCTTCCTTCTCTCCTCATCGATCATATATATATATATATATATATTTACATATATACAATAAAACCTCCCTAACCGACCACCTCCACAGATCGACCACTCCCCCATACGGATCCCTTTATTTGGGTCCCAACAATACCATTGTAACTATATTCTAACTCCCTAAACCGACCACCTCCCTAAATCGACCACTTAAAGTCGGACCCAGGGTCAGTCGGTTTAGAGAGGTTTTACTGTATATGTATATATCAATCAATCAATCAATCAATAGGACCCCCTACGGCGCGGCGTCTGCCTCCTTCCCCCAGGCAGACGCCTGGGGGAAGGAGGCCTTGGAGGAGCGCTATAATAGGCCTTGGACATGTTAGCCGCTCTTAATTAATAGAAATGGAGACAGTTCTTCAGATGTGGTCGATCGTAGCAACTGTCACTGGCTCCAAGATATATGTAATGCTTGACCAGTATGCATCCAGTCGGGACTTGAAACAGTTCACCGACTCTGCTGCTATGACACTCTCCGGCAGGTCATTCCACAGGTCAACCACCCTAAAGCCGAAAAAGTTGTGTCGCAGGTCCACTCTGGAGTACCGCTTCCTCAGCTTCAGGGAGTGCCCTCTGGGCCTGGTGTTGGAGTCTCTGATAAGGGGGCCGCCTGTGTCTCACGAAAATGGGCCAATTGGTGGTTTTATATAACAAAATTCACAAAAGAGTGGGAATGCATCTCCAAAATACTCTGGATTAAAGTTTCCTGCATGGGAAAGATTGTAAGGAACAATGTTGTGAAAACCATGGTTAAAAATAGTTTAAATGTTAAAAATAGGAAATCTTATCTGTTGCCTAAAAAGAAGAAAAAATAAGGTAAAATTTCCATTTTGGTCATGTAGTGTTAAAAAGAAGGAGGTTGCATTTATGGAGATTTCCTTTCAAGATCCGATGGTCTGTACTCATTGATGGCAACCTGTAAAAAAAAGGGTACATCAATATATTTGTCTAAATGACCTATTTTCAAAGAGCAATTTTGGTCAATTTAGCAGATGTCGGCATCGCAATAGTCAAAGTGTAGTGCATTTCTTTGTTTCATATTAAATTATTCTAGAAACAAATATGGTTGTTGTATTTTCTCTACCTTTACATTCAGGATAAATTTAAGAACTTTCCAACACCTCTGTCAATGCTAAACTATAATTATGCCATTTGACGCCGACATCCAATGGTCGACGCCGACATCTTTCTCCCATGCACCAATTGGCCTATTTTCATGAGACTGGCTCATATACATATATATATATATAGTATAGTTATACGGATCTTACCAGGGTACAGATGATGGATAACTTGTTTTCCCGAGGTACAAGCCTCTGGGTAGTCGTGGGCTAGCACTACGGAACTCGGAGATACGCCTTAAACAATTGGGGAATCTCAAAGAAACCCAGGAATAAATCCTAGCGATGTAAATGGCTCCAACCAAACATCTCTCCGTTCGGCAACGGGCGGCAACAACAAAGAAGAATGGTGGCATTGTTCTAACGATGTTACGACACATCGCAAATTACCTGTAATTAAGTCCAAGATGCGAACTCAAGTTTACAACTTGGTATAAATGACTGCTAACATGAACGATACCAAAGTATGCTGTAAAAATCGCTAACCTGGTTGGTTTAGTCGATATGTAGAAAAAAACTGCCGGAGCTACTCAACAAATGTCCTCCCGTTGTGAGTAGATTATGTTAATTGCTGGACCCGGATGCGCTTCCTTCTCCCTGGGCTACGAGTAGCCCGAGGCTTAGTAGCGAAGTAAAATATATGTATATATACTAGTATGCACATACGACCAAACAGGATGGCCGAATAAGTTGAGCGTCCGTCTCCCGTTTTGGTAGATCGTGGGATTCGAACCCATGGGTTCGAACCCTGGTTGAGTCAACCCAATGACTAACTAATGCCATTATTAGGATAGGGTGAGGACTGGTTGACTCAGTGTCAAGATAATGTGATAATTGTCTGATATGACCTTGGATGGTGCTACGACGTAAAGCCCCAACAACCAACCAACCTACTATGTATACACATAGGGGCCTAGCTTTCATATGTGTATGTACGTAGCTGCATACGTTTTATTCCATCTACGTACCACCTGAAAATACCAAGCAAGGCCCCAGACATGCAACTATAGAGGTGCATAGAGCGAGACTGGCAGCATTCTGTTAGTAAATGACCACCCACCCCATGTGCTATGTTTATAGTGCTGCTCAACTTGTAGACCAAGTCTCTGGAGCCACTCCTTACCCTATTGTTGCAGACCCAACACTCTTAGTTGTTACCCATTCGGCTATCACCTTCAACCAAACTAACTTAAATAGCATGGCCTCAGATGCTCCACCTGGGTCGCTCCCTGGGTATATAACTGGAGACTAATGTACCTACCTACGCGGTACTTCCGATATAGTGATATAGCGATTGGTAGACAGGAAGTGTGAACACTTATTTGTCTCTCATTTTTGCTTGAGTGCAAGTAATTAGCAACACAAGGAATAAATTAGTAGCATGTTGTGAATAAATGGTCAAATTTCCCTGGATCATCAGCCCATGCTTTTTCTAATCTGTTCTTGAATGAATTTATTGAGCCGGCATCAATAACATTTTGTGGGAGACTGTTCCATATATTTATTCCCTTACACATCTCTTAATATTCTACGTCTTCTTTTTAATAAAAAATAATATATTATATAATGTTATATATAACAAATTTTAATGTGAGTATTTGCTTCTCCGCTTTCTTAGTATTCCGATCTTCCTTTGCATGTGTGGAATATGCATATTAGATATAATGATAAGGTGCCTGTGATTTTGCATGGTTTGTAAACCTGATTGTTTTAACATATTGGAATTTGTTTTATATCAACGTTAACGCACTGGTTTTTGGGTCGTTTCTTACGTGTGGTTTCAGGAAGAAATGTGAGCACACACATATATATAAATATATATATAATAATGTATGTATATATAGTTAATATATGCACTTTAATTAATATGCATAATGAACATACATAATTAACACACGTAATTAATGTACATAATTAATATATATATAATATCAAATATATATGATATAATAAATGTTCCCATCTCAAATCTTTCAATGTCATATACTAGTATATTCATATTCCTCAATTATATATTATTGTCTTGGAAATTATGCCTTCTACACAGACCTTGTATAATTGTATTGCACTTCAGCTGTGGCGTTTTGTGTACCTACTCGTGGCCTGCCTGCTATTTGTGACTGTGATCAAGTTCCAGACGAGCCCTAGCTATACCACAAAGGCTTGGTTCATTCACCGCCTCCTCACTTATTGCGGGCTTCTAAGCTACGGCATCATTCCCAGCATACACTGGATATATCTAAATGGAGAAGTCTCGGGTCCCTTTGCTCAGGTATTCAGTATTTCCATTAAAGTTGCATAGTCCGATGGTTTTGAGTTTCTGACATTTTTCTGAGATAAATATATTAAATTGATCATTATAATCTACCTTACTTTAGTTTGAAGTAACTTATAATTGAAATGGCTACCTTTTGAGATATTTGAAATTCAAACATGTCAAAATAATGTTGGCAAGCTTGCCAAAACTCTGATACCATAGGCTTCTGCAGTAACAGGTTCTATTAAATCGACTCAGTGTTCCCTTCTATGTGGCAACAAATACTTAATAAGTGCATCAGTATCTAAGTTAGACATGGAGAATCAAATCTAGATAATTGATTTGATTTTGAAAATTTGATACTTCATCGGACTATGCAGCTTTAAGCCACTCGATCTTTTATTAAAGTTGCATAGTCCGTTGGTTTTGAGTTTCTGTTATTTTCTGAGATAAATATATTAAATGTATTATTATTATCTACCATGCAGTTTGAAGTAACTTTTATTTGAATGGTTAACTTTTGAGATATTTGAAATACAAACATGCCAAATTAATTTTGGCAGGCTTGCCAAAACTCTTGACATCATAGTCTTCTGCACTAACAGTCTTTTTTTTATATATTAAATTGACTCAGTATTCACTTCTATGTGGCAACAAATGCTTAAATAGTGCATCAGTATCTAAGTTAAGTAGAATCAAATCTAGCTTCATGCTTCATCGGACTATGCAGCTCAAATTAAGTTATTCTAAATGTATTTCCACTAAACCATTCAATCTTTATTAACTAATTTATTCTAAATGTATTTCCATTAAGCCACTTAATCAAAGTGTATTTCCATTAAGAAACTCAATCTTTATTAACTAATTTATTCTAAATGTATTTCCATTAAGGCACTCAATCCTTATTAACTAATTTTTTCAAAATGTATTTCCATTAATTCACTCAATCTTTATTAACTAAATTATTCAAAATGGGGATAATTACCAAACCTTTTTATCTAAATGCAGTGCGTGTGTTGGTTTGAATGAGTGTTCACTGGGTATAAAGCTGTGGAGAATGCCCTTATATATTGAATAGAAATTAAATGAAAATTGTAAATTATCTTGGATTCCAAGTGACACTCTTTTGAAAGTTAGGATGTCGGAAGCAACTATCTATCTATTTAACAACTATGTAATCACTGACCTAATCCTTGACCTGGGCCGCGTTCAGGGTACGTCTCGGAGATGTCGCGGCGATGCTTTTTGGCCTATTTGCGTTCAGGGTGCGTCGCGGAGACGTCTCGGCGACGCCTCCCTCTTCAGATAGGAGACAAAAAGTGCCTTAAAAATGGCCACCGTCTCCAGCCTATCACAGCACAGCTTTCCCATTGCAAATGGCCACCGCCTATGGGGGTGGCCAATTTCGAGACAACCAACTGCTTTTGCGGTTCAGACTGGCGTGACGTCATGCCCGTCGCCGAGGCGTCGCCGAGACGGACTCTGAACGCGGCCCAGGTGTAGTACATGGCACCAGTTAGACACACATACATGGGACCAGTTGGACACACAAGCGCGCACGCACACACACACACACACACATTCGTTAAGTGCTAATAAAAGTGCAACTAACCAAATGTTGCTTAATTATATATTATTTATATTTTCTTTACACGAATTCTAAACTTTGAATTAGATATCGGTACATATAAACTGATCAGTAAATGTTTTAAATATTTTTGAATTACCTATTAGAAGCTAGCAATTTATCCCAATATGAGTATGGTATGGTTTCCATGGGAAATGACTATTGTGAGTATGTTTTCATTTGTCGTGGCTTTTATTGGGCAGAGTTAGGTATTTAAATTAATGTCCACACCTATCAGTTTCAATTACGTTTATTACCAGAATATTATAGCCATACGGAAAGAAACCTTCATAGAATCTAGGACACTAAATATATTAACTATTTCTCCAGAAATAATTAAATGGTGATGTGATTACTATTCATAATACATTGTAACAAATGCATTGCCCAATTTACCTATGCACATAATACAATTATAGATTCTTTTCCTTATCAGTACTTTGCATAAGTATACACCCCACGAGACAAAAGCCGTGTTCACACCAGCGCGTTAAGTCGCCTCAACTAGTTTGCCTCCTATAGTTTGGCTCACATTCGCCGTGTGGACGCGACCCTAAGGCGGATTAAGGCTGATTCGCCTCAACTAGTTCGCCGCATGTAAACCGCGTCGAAAAGTAGTCTAGATGAAGCGAACTAGCTTAAGTCGGCCCACCTTGCTTGTGTGGACGGTAGCGGTTTACTTGAAGCGGATTAAGCACGTCATTTTAATTTGGACTATGAACCGGCTAGAGGTGCACAGATATTTTTTTCATCATTTATTTTTAGGGTTTCACCGCCCAGCAGAAGTTTTGACCATTCCAAAACAATATGATTCAGTCAATACATATCTAGGTCGAACCCACACTCTCTCGTGGTTACGTCGACTAACCGAAACTGGTGCTGGTTAGTATGGACTTGCTCATGCGCAGATATCGATTTCCGCCTTAAGCCGCTCCGTGTGTGGACACGACACTAGTTCGCCTCCTCTAGTTCGCCTTATCTAGTTCGGCCTAAAGTTGTGGGTGTGAACACGGCTAAAGATAGTATTATCATTGAAATTCTTTGGTTCTTTGCGTAATGTGTTATTGTGCGCTATACACAGTTTTCTAATAGATTTAGATTCATAATTACACCATAACTGACAAGTATGTAAGGAAATACAGTGTCGTGAACATTGTACATTTTCACATGTTTAGTACACATACATAATTTTCGATTCTAGGCATTACCGTGAGCATAGATTCTCTACTACCTATCGATATAATCACCACCACTAAGATTTTGTGTTATCGGACCTAGATAATATGTCTTCTCTCTGTTAATTTCCAGCTGATCGTGCCAAAAGTGGTAACCATTTATTCATTATTTATATTCGCCTTCATCTTCTACATTTCTAAACTTCCGGAACGTTGCTTTGAAGGTGAGAATGCAAACACGTGAATTATTCATTGATCAATGTTGCTTATTATCAATTTGATTTCATAAGAAAGAGAGGCAACAAGACGAGTATGGATCGAGCCTACTCTGGCTGGACTAAAGCCCCGTTCACACACGGTCGTTAAGTCGCCTCAACTAGTTCGCCTTGTCTAGTTCGGTTCACATTGGCCGTGTGGACGCGACACTGAAGCGGATTAGGGCTGAGTCAATTCATCTAGTTCGCTTCAAGTAAACCACGTCGCGAGGAAGTATATATGAAGCGAACTAGCTTAAGTCGGCCCATCTTGCTTGTGTGGACGATAGCAGTTTACTTTGAGGCGGCTTAAGCACGTCACACGCATGCGCAGTCGAGACCTGAGTTTGTTGATTTTCCGGTCGATCAAAAGTGCATATTATATAATTTGGTCTACGAAACCGCTAGCTGTGCACAGATATTTGTTTCATCATTTATTTATAGGTTTTCACTGCCCAGCAGAAGTTTTGACCGTTCCAAAACAATACGACTCAGTCTATACATATCTAGGTCGAACCCACACTCTCTCGTGGCGACGCCGACTAACCGAAAGTGGCACTGGTTTGTATGGACTTGCTCATATCGATTTCCGGCTTAAACCGCTCCAAGCACTGGATGTGTGGATACGACACACGTTCACGCCTAGTTCGCCTCCTCTAGTTCGCCTTATCTAGTTCGGCCTAAAGTGTGCAAAAAGTCCCGACCCCAGTAACCCATGTCTTGGCTGGGTCTGGCTAGGAGCGGTGACGTCACATTTGTGCTGGTACCTGTAGGATAACAGTTACCAGTACAAGTCCTACGTGTTATTTTAATGGGTTCTTTTTGTTTAATAACCCGGATTAATATAATGGAAATAGAACTAAACTATGCAATCATAAAATGCTTTAAATCCTATTTTGCTGTAGTTATATCAGTTATTAAAAAAGAAATTAAAGTTTTGGATTAAGCCACCATTTTGTCCACCCCAAGCGTGGAAAAGCGTGTTCGTTTATTCAACCCAAGTTTGTAGGATGTGTGCCTGCACCAAAAAGTGACTCGGGTGACCTGAGTTGGTTGATCTGGACAAAGGAAGACCGAGACAGGTATGGGAAGAAGGGGGTTTATTTGAAAATGACACAGGGTACAAGTCTAATGTTATATGACAGTGTTCATGACTCAGTCTAAAATCCATACAGGATGAGTCTGGCCCGAATGCAGGTCAAGTGGGGGAGGGTGGAGGAGGAGGAGGGAGCATACGTTGCTCGGAGACGTGAGCGTCTCGGACTTCCCGCCGGATCAACCACAATTTGGAAATTATGGGCCAATCGAATACGCCCCTGGTGGGAAGGAGGGCCGGAAGAGAACTGGTTGGGAGCAGACCTCCAGCTCTCCAAGATGCACACCAATCTCCAGAGACCAGATGGGATGGCCGAATGAGTTAGATCATCCGTCTCCCGTACTGGTAGATCGTGGGGTCATGGGTTCGAACCCTGGTCGAGTCAAACCAATGACTTAAAAATTGATACTTGTTGCTTCCAAGCCAGGCACTCAGCATTATTAGGACAGGGCAAGGACTGGTGTGCTCAGTGTCAGGATAATGTGACTGAGTGGGATACCAGGTCATGGTGCCGGCGGCTTGGTTTCCCAGTGGGACAGCACTATAATGTTGCCATGAGTGCGCACTGTCACAAGTCGGTACCAGTCCTGATATGACCTTAGATGTTGCTAGGATGTAAAACAACAACAAACAAACAAACCAATCTGCAGTAACCCAAACAACTAGGAGCATATCACCATATGGTTACAGGAGTAAATGTGATAATAACAACAAGTTCAATCATAAAGGCCCACCCTACATCCCCCCCCCCCCGCCCCCCATCACCCTTTCGACGATTGATTGATTGATTGGTGGTTGCTTTACGCCGTGTTGGCAGCATAGGCCATATTCACGGCGAGAAATGTTTGTTTTTTGTTCAAACCATCGCTTTTACATTTAAAAGCAGACAATCAATTATGTGCCAATAGACACTCATTAAATTAGAAAGCTCACAATCATATATTTGTGGTCAAGGGAAACAAATTCCCATAGAAAAAGAAAAGTTTTATTAATAATTGATAGAATCTATTTAGTAAACTATATGAGGTGGTACAGTCCAGCTGCCCTCAAAAAGGCTAAAATGTTTTCCTGTTTTACCTTAGTAAAAGGGTCATGCATACTGTCTGCAGTGTAGAACTGTTGGTGCAGGGCCAACAAATCAACGCAACTTAGTCAAATATGTTTGAGTGTCAGCGGGGACTGACACCCAATACATTCAGGCGGAGGTTCCCCCTTGAGCAGAAAAGCATGTGTAAGCCACGAGTGGCCAATACGGCAGCAGCTAAGGACCACTTGGTCCCGCCGACCCCCCGCATGAGTCTGTGGTGGCCTTCCCACAGATGGTTCAATTTCTTTAAGTTTATTAATGTTTTCATCCCACTCATGTTGCCATTTGGATTTTATGTAGGTGGCTATTAGTGGTTTCAGATCAGAGTGAGGGATCAGACACGGTTCAAGATCACAGTTCAGGGCCTTCTTCGCAGCCCGATCAGCTCGTTTGTTTCCTTGTATATCGGCATGGCCAGGCACCCAGCACAGGTGGATGTCATACCCATCCGTTGTCAGTTGGTTCATTTTATAAGTGACCGTTGCTAGAAATATTCGTTTTCAGTCCAGCAACAGCTAGGAGGCAAGAGACCGAATCACTGTATATAACATAGTTAGTGTGGTTGGATACCTCGATACACTCCAATGCGAGAAGGAGTGCTCGGGCTTCTGCAGTGAAAATCAAGCTCTGATCGGGCAAACGTGCGCCAAATTTTTCCCGTTGGCAGACTGCCGCAGCAGCTACCCAGCTTTGGTCTTTCGAACCATCAGTGTATATGGAGAGGTGGTCTGCAAACTGGCCTTGAATCTCTGCAGTCCTTGGTACTCGAGTGGATGTGTTCCAGACTTCCTCAGTTCCGTGAGTCGGAGGATAACCGATGGCTTTCTCAATAACCACAGGGGATGTTCTGGGACTTTGGCATCCTCCATCACGTCCAAATCCACGCCCAAGGCCTCCAAATGAGGTTTCATTCGGAGCCTCAGTGGCCGGATGTAATTCGGCCTGGCTTCATGCCTGCATTCGTCATGTTGCTCGAATAGACAATTGTGTGCAGGATTCAATGCATTAGTTTTTATCTTGACTACATATTGCATGGCCAGTTTGATTCTCCTGTTGTTAAGTGATGGTTCATTGGCTTCGACGTAGAGGCTCTGAACCAGTGAGGTGCGGAAGGCCCCAAGGGCCAGGCGCAGTCCCTGGTGGTGGATCGTGTCTAGCAGCCCAATATATGATTTCCTTGCGGAACCGTATACTATGCTGCCATAATCCACTCGTAACGGAACCAAGGTTCTGTACACGGAGAGCAGAACATCTCTGTCCGCTCCCCACTCTGAGCTGGACAGCACCCTCAGAATATCTATTTCTTTCAGGCATCTTGTTTTCAGGTACTTCATGTGTGGCACAAAAGACAGTTTTGCGTCGAGAATGAGGCCCAGAAATTTGGTTTTCTCAACGATTTTAATGGGATCCCCATCCAGGGTCAGCTCCGGTTCCGCATGCATTCTACGCAGCAGGCAGAAGTGCATGCAGACTGTTTTGGTCTTGGAAAATTTGAAACCGTTCAGAACTGACCATCGATGGATGGTTGTAGCTGTCTCTCTATGACATTCATGTTAGCACCGCTGTAATATAAAACAAAGTCGTCCACGAAAAGACTACAGGAGACCCCCCGCTTTACAGCAGCAACAATACCATTGACCTTGACCCCGAAAAGGGTCACAGCCAGTATGCTGCCTTGAGGTACTCCTAGTTCCTGTGAGTGTAGGCTGGAATAGGTAGTATTGACACGGATGTGGAAATGCCTGAAGGCTAGAAAGTTCCTGATGAAAATTGGCAGGTGGCCAGGAAGGCCAATCACATGAAGATCCTCCATGATGCCATGATGCCACATTGTGTCATAGGCTTTTTCGAGGTAAAAAAAAAGACAGCCACAACGTGCTCCTTCTTAAAGTTGCATGGTCCGATGAAATATTTGTTTTTCAAACCCAAAACATGTATCTTAATTTGATTATATATATCCATCTTAGATATTGGTGCATTAACAAGTGATTTGGTACAGCATGTATAGAATAATCAGTGAATTTACTACCTCATCCTACTTTGAGAAACCCAGCACACAAGGAAGCCATTAACCAATTAGGTCAATCTCATGGCCAGTGGCCTTGACCCGGTCCTCACGCCCTACCCTGTGTTCGTCCATTTCCCTTCCAGTCCCCCGCAAATATCCAAATAACCACAAAAGCCACCCCAAAGGCATGAATACAATGAAATATGCAAAAACAAACCCTAATTTCGAATTAGAAAGTAAGATTACTGCCAAAAATAAGACATTTTATAATAAATACGACGAATCCGGCCGTGAGAGGCCAATATACTGGTGGTCCTCACGCCCTACCCTGCGTTCGTCCATGTCTTTTTTTTTCCTGTCAGATCCCCGCAAATCTGCTAGTGATTACTTTATATGGACAGAAAACCACCCGAAATGTATTAATTTAATGAAATATGCTAAAATAAATCCTAATTTTGAACTGAAAGTACCAGTAATGGCAAAAATAAGGCATCTAATAGAGAAATGCAAAAATAATCATTAGAGCCAATATTTTGGCTCTAATGTCCTACCCTTCGTTCCTCCATCACCGATGCCTGTGCGGCGTACATTCATCCATCCCGAATAGGGTGTTTATGCACGCTTTGATGGGTCGGAGCCCAAGCGCTCGACCTTCCGTCGTTGCCAGGAGAGTCACAATTGACGTCTCCTAGCAACGCTTACGGCCGTGAACCTGGCCCCGCATTTGATGGCCGATGCGCGTTGTCTCGGCGAGCAGCCCACATTTCACAAATGCGGGTTGCTCAGCCCAATCCCACAACGGTCGTAGCTCGAGTGTAGTCTCACCCACTTCACATATATATATATATTTCAGGTCTTTTGGAGATTTTAAATTAACAGACTAGAATTTAAATTAACACAATATCATTTAAATTAATACTATAATATATTATTACATAGTCAAATCAAAACCTTTTTCTGATCTGATACATCTAGGTTGGAATTTGCCAATTCAACCTGGGATGGCAAATGGATAGCCTATAAACTATTATATTATAAGATAAATTACGATTTCCTCTGCTACTCACCCTATCCTAGGATAGGGTGAGTAGCAGGGGAAATAGGAAGATCAAAATTTCTGTGACTGAAAATTCACCAGCTTAATCAACTGATGTACAGAAAACATACACACACAAAACAACTAGGTATTTTCAGATTTTCAGTCTAACATTGTCCCATCTGAGTTTGAAATATGAGATCAAATGTAAGTATGTGTTTTTTTTTTTTTTAAGAAAGCTTCTTCAGACCATGCACCTCTAAAACATGGTTTGAACACATGGGTTCAAATCCCATGACCTACAACGACTTACATCAGTAGGTCAGCCCATATCACATCACATGCCAACAAACAAATGATGGTGCCGTGGCGCCATCACCAGAAAATGTTAGGTGACCAGGCTATTATTTATTTAGGTCATTCTACATCAGGTGGTCACCGCGAGATGTCAATAGTGGTCATAGTGACAGGACTTTTGGCAAGCTTGTCAAAAGTATTTTGGGTTCTTTCAGATTAAATTACTTCAAAACTGGCCATTTTTCATCAAAATGACTCCAGACTAATGATTAGTAGGTCATAAAGATCAATTTGATATATTTATCTAAAAAATAAGACAAAAATTCAATCGCGATCGGACTATGCAACTTTAAGGAAAGCATCTCTTATGAAGGTCTCCATGTGCACCAAATGGTTGAGGGTGCTGTGGCCCCGTCCCTTTCAACGAGTATGTTACTACTAGAAAGATAATCAGTTATGCCCCATCCCCTACTAACGCTTACCATACTAGTCTAACATGGTTACCTCCCTGTAAATGTTTCTTTTTTTCTCTTATCTTGTTCTTTACCTATCATTCATGTACTGATGTTTTGCTTATTTCCCTCTAATTGTCTATCTGTATATTGTTGTAGATGTGTTTACTGTGTAGAGGCAATTGTGATTAGGGCTGGATTGTGATTAGTGCATTAGCACTGACAACATGTTATTCAGAGGGATAAAAACACTTTAACAAAAAAAACAAAGACAGGACAATTACATACATAACAATATCTACATAAGTACTTTATACCTCACATTATTTTGTCCTTTTAGAATTGGGAATGCCATCATTCTGTCTACTAATATATAGCCGTGTTTACACGGAGAATTGTGAAACGATCTAGACAAGGCGATTTATATGAGGCGTTTTTGAGGTGCATTTACACGGACAGAGTTTAAAAAGTGTTTTGGCACCGGGAACCAGCAGCCTGTGGTGCGCCTGTAGCCGGCGAGCACTGCTAGGTGTTTAGTTTACACTCGTCGATTCGACTCAGATGAAGCTGCTACATTAATATCGCTTGGAATTTAAGGTTAATTTAATTAAATTTCATTATTTGAGTATGAAATTCTGTTAAATATGATCGCATTCACTAGATTTCGGCCTAATCGGGCCCTAACACTGCCGGGAACCAGCTGAATCGCTTCATCTATACTACCTCGCGAGGTGGTATTGATGAACCGTTTCATATGAAGTGATTCAGCCCTAAAACACCTCAGAGTCGCGTTTACACGCCAAATGTGAGTCGATCTAGGCAAGTGGTTTCATATGAAGCGTTTTAAATCGCCCGTGTAAACAGGGCTTATGTCATTGATAGTGACAACTAACTAGGTATGTGGAACCACTCAAAAGAGTAGGCATTTAGATTCCATAGTTGGTCGATATTGCCGCACACAAACAAACACATCAACTTGTAAAGTCGACGGCTGGCGGTTTGAGTGGTGTAGATAGGCTAATAAGAAATCATTACAGGTAAGGAAGGAAAGTAGATAAAGAGTGAAAGGTAGGAGAGTGAGACTCCCTCATTTATTGTATATATAGTTTCAAGAAACAAGATGGTGGTGATCACATGATCCAGTCTTCCAATCACTAACAGGCATTCTTATATCCACCAATGAGGGTTCAATATCCTTGTAACCAAGGCATGGTTAGATCTGGCTACAGTGCCCTGTTGTGTCTGGTGTGCAGTGATCCATAAATAACACTTGGAGGGGAGGGGGTATGTGAGGAGAGTTCCAAAGACTCTCACAAGTCAAGAAGTGACCCTCTCTCAGGTCAAGAAGTGACCCTCTCTCACTATCTATATTGATATACAATTTCTATCTTTAATTCGTAATGGATCACCAACTCCACATATACCTTATATGCCTTTGGTTTTACATACCATCTACCATAATATAGACCATTTGCAATTTATTATAGAGTAGTTCTCCATAGCTCATATCTCAAATATCAGAAAATTTTACAAACTGATTACTCAAAGCACAGTCAGGTAACACTGCACAAATATAATCACTCAGATAAGGAGGCAGAGATATGCATATAATGTTGTACTATATGGTACACCTGCAGACTTTTGTTGGTTTATAGACCTATTTCATATGACGTCAGCATGGGTATTTATAGATAAAGGATTCACCCGGTACTCGCAGTACACAGGTGGAAGACCAGCTTTATATAAAAACGGTAAAAAAATCAGGCTAATGAAATGAGTCTTTATGAGAGCCTAATTTCACAATCTAAGAAGCAACATTTATTCTTTGTATATGTCTTCATATTTCCCCGCTACCTTTGAGTTGAAAAATATAATAAAATATCTAGTTTAATAAGATTTTAAAGTGAAATCGACGGCATTCTAACGCCGCCATCTTATCTTTTTGCATTCTCGCCCATTTCACCAACTCGATCTGTGCCTATATATGTTCCTGGAACCACAGTTTCTAGTTCCTGTCCCATACTAAAGCTATTTTCGCCAGTATTTACACTACGTTGTCGTTCACCCGTGTACTACAAGGGTGAATCTTTTATCTAGGGTATTTAGGTCAGTGTGCACGCTGCTTGGCTACAGGATGACACACTGCAAACTCAATGGCTATGAGCAATCTTCATACAGAAAAAGTGAAATATCTCTAAAACCACACCACCTAGAAACAAATCGTGTCAGCAGACAAACAGATAAGATGCTTAGCAAACAGATTATATTAAATTTATAAGGTTCAGGTTCTGGATTTCTATTAATTTTGAATAAAACTAACATTTTGGACTGTGCATATCGACAAACTCAATGCATTGTCAATGGCTGTGAGGAATCTTCTTACAGAAAAAGTTAAATATCTCTAAAACCACACCACCTAGAAACAAACCGCTTGGCACATAAACAGATAACATACTTAACAAACAGATTATATTAAATTTATACGGTTCGGGTTCTGGATTTCTTTTAATTTTGAATAAAACTAAAGTTTTGCACTGCGGGTATCGGTAAACTCAATGCATTGTCAATGACCGTGAGCAATCTTCTTACAGAAAAAGTGAAATGTCTCTAAAACCACACTACCTAGAAACAAACCACTTCAAACACAAACAGATAACATGCTTAACAAACAGATTATAATAAATTTATAAGGTTCAGCTTCTGGATTTCTATTAATTTTGAATAAAACTAACGTTTTGCACTGCGCATATCAACAAACTCAATGGCAGTGTGCCTTGGTTCTGCAGCCAAGCTGTACGCGCATACACAATGTTTGTAAACATTGAAAGGGGTCTATTATAGTTAGGCTTCAGCTTCTGGATTTCTATTAAGTTTGAATAAAACTAACGGTTGGCACTGCACATATCAACAAACTCAATGGCAGTGTGCATTGGTTCTGCAGCCAAGCTGTACGCGCATACACAATATTTGTAAACATTGAAAGGGGTCTATTATACCCCAGTCACACGAGGCCTGCGTTCGCCTACGATCGATTCGCGATGTCAAAACGTCCTCATTGCGCCCTCCTTAGGCCCTTCTTAAGTTCTGGCGCCGTGAGGACGCCAACCTCCCAGCGTCCAATTCGGAAATCTTGGACGCAAGGAGGTTGCTGCTGCTGCACGTGCAACCTCCTTACGCCCTGTTCCGGCGGCGCCATTCAAAATGGTTGGTGCCCTGGCGCCGCCCTGGTGCCACCCTGGCGCCGCCCTGGGTTGGTGCTAACACATGCGATGCTGCAGTAACCATGTGGTTGGCCCCGACCTGGCGCCGACATGGCGCCTACAACATATTTGAATCAGTGTATCGAATGGCAGGCTGGGTGGTTGGCGTCCTTTTGGGCGTAGGGAGGTTGGCGGCGAATGCTGGCTCTCGTGTGACTGGGGTATTAGATAGGCTTCAGCTTCTGGATTTTGCACTGCGCAGTGTGCCTTCATTCTGCAGCCGAGCTGCGCGCGCATACACAATGTTTGTAAACATTGAAAGGGGTGTATAGAGGGGGTGTAATGACGTCATGAGGCAACTTTCGGTGGCCATATTGGATGTCATACAGAAGGCTTGCAACTGCCTATACTGTGGTTATTTACTGATTTGTTGGTTTATTTGTCACTGTTTTGAGCAGTTTGGCCTCAGAAGTTGTTGCTAAAGTGCTGTAAGTAAACACACTAGATGTAAACTGCCCAGAACCTCCCATAACACAAGAAAACTCTGTTTTACTGCATCTGCATGCATTCACAACATGGCTATGGAGGGTGCTCGTAATCCAAGATGGCAGCCCGCTGACCGCTGATTGCTAAGTAATGACGTCACGTGCACTCCCTCTATTAGATAGGCCTAATCGCTAGTAAAGCTGGAAACCAAGATAATGCACGAATTACAATGTTTATTACAATCAGTAGTTATGTATGAGCATATTTTACACAATTTACAAATTTTGAGCTGATAAAACATTACACCGCAAATATGCACGTAAGAGCACTGCTGTAGATAGTGATGAGAAAGTATAGGTCATTGTGCCTCGTTTTAAACTTCTCTGTGTTTTCGTCATGCAGGTTGCTTTGACTATGTGGGTGCGAGTCATCAGGTGTGGCACCTGCTCATTTTTTCATGCTTCGTCTTTTGGCGTCACGCTGAACACGACATACTTCAATACTGCATCAATACGCCTTGTACCACCTGACAACAGACCAGCACATTTGTATCATCTCACTAATCGGAGTATCTCCACGCATCAACCCTATCATATATACAACTTAGGAGAATGTACCTATACATCCCAGTTTGTGCTGCATTACACAACAGCAGGTATAACACCCTAAGTGTGGTAATCAATTGCTGAATTTTACCAGGTCAGATTTATCCTGGAAATAACTAAAACAATTCGTTATGCATACACCAAATTTCCTCCAATTTTCTTCGGTGTACTTGAATATTAAATAAGTTCCTCTTTATACTGGTGGACATTGTTATATATACAAGCCATTCTATGGATACAAGAGAAAGAATCACCAACGTTGGTGTGTGTGTGTGTTTACGAATTCATCTGAATATACAATTTGCCAGCGATGTGATATTGTTCTTTCAGCTGTAAACATTAACGGTTTGTTAAACAATTATTTGCTAATGAATGTAGCATTAAAAAAACAAAGAATATATATAGTACAGTTCGGTCCTAGCTGAGACAATGTGTCTAGACTAGTTAACAGGTAGTATATAATTGTACTATTGTAATTACTGTTATTTAATTATTTAAAAAGTATATAATTATATATATAAAACAACCTTTACCTGTTATATGACTATTGTTGTTGACAAATAAACATAATTGTAGCACAAACACAATAATGGTTGATTTATTTGATGTAGGAAAGTATTCTTTCTGCGCAGCTCCTCAAAGTTGTTAATAACCTGATAACTGTCTTTGATCTACCTCTGCTATGTTAGCATCCAATGATACTTGTTTGTTTTAACGACCCCCCCCCCCCCACACACACACTGTACAAAAAGTAAACACCCGCTATTTGGGAATGGGAGGAGGACAACAGTAGCTCTGAATGGAGACTTGGAACCATGGGCTTCAGCTTTTTTTCGGGGGTAAATATTTGTATTCATCTGAATACATATTTTGTCAGCGCCGGGCGCTGGTCTTCCAGCCGTTGGAGCGATCACATTTGATTTGTACATAGTGGAAGTGGAATGTGTTGCATTGTGTGGAATGTGTTGCATTGTGAAGCCCATAATTATAGCGATATAGGGAATGGTAGACAGGAAGTGTGAACACTTATTTGTCTCTCATTTTTGCTTGAGTGCAAGTAAATATGCAACACAAGGAATAATCAGAAGCATGTGGTGAATAAGGGGTCAAATTTCCCTGGATCATCAGCCCATGCTTTTTCTAATCTGTTCTTGAATGAATTTATTGACTCGGCATCAATAACATTTTGTGGGAGACTGTTCCATATATTTATGATCCTGTTTGAGAAACTGTCTTGCCTTAACTTTGAAATGGCTCTGGGTTTTACTAGTTTGAGAGTATGGCTCCGACTGCCTTCTCTTTGATTCAAGGTGAAAAATTGGTTCATATCTATTTTATCAAAACCTTTCATAATTTTATATGGCAGTGGCTACGCGTACATGACCGTATTCGTAGACTCAAAGTCTAGGCGTATGCGCGCATGCGCCGTCGTTCCTCACGTATTTTTAGCAGTGTCTACGCATACGTGACTATTTGTAGACTCAAAGTCTAGGCGTACGTGCGCATCCACCGTCGTTCCTCACGTATCTTTAGCAGTGTCTACGCGTACATGACCGTATTCGTATAATACACAACTCTCCATAATTAAGCATTTTGAGCTAAGAAACATACAATTTCAGTCACTTTACAGGCTGATCTGTACATCACCATTGATTAGCCATAAGTAATTCTTGTTCTAAACATATTCATTATATTATTGTATTGCATCCTGCCTGTCCATCTTTATGCCTCACGAGACAGATGCGCGTGCATCGCACAGCCGTATGCGTAGACCTCGAGGCTACGAATATGGGTATGTACATGTAGACACTACGTAATTATATACATACATATGAAATGATTTTGATCTACTAGATAAAATAATCACCTACAGTGCACAATATGGGATCGAACGCGGTAGCCGAATCGATAATAGCGCAGGCTTCCTATGCGGAAGGTCAGGAGTTCAAATTCTGGCCACATTAAACCAATGATTTACAATTGATGACTGAATGGGAAATCAGGTCATGGTGCTGACGGCTTCCAGTGGGGCAGATGCATGTTGTCAGGCCGTAAAACACAAACAAATAAATAAACATTGCTACCAGTAACGGGCTATTTATTAGCCTATGGCAGAAGAGGATTTATAAAGTAATGCGGGGCTGGGGGACTTACGTGCGAATAGAGGGAATGCATGTGATGTCATCACTCAGCGGTCAGCAGCCAGCCATCTTGGATTATGAGCACCCTCCCTAGCCATGTTGTGAATGCATGCAGATGCAGTAAAACAGAGTTTTCTTGTGTTCTGGGAGGTTCTGGGCAGTTTACATCCAATGTGTTTACTTACAGCACTTTAGCAACTTCTGAGGCCAAACTGCTCAAAACAGTAACAAATAAACCAACAAATCAGTAAATAATCACAGTGTAGGCAGTTGCAAGCCTTCTGTATGTAATCCAATATGGCCATCGAAAGTTGTCTTGTGATGTCATTACACCCCCTCTATAGCGGTATATGTGGTTTCCTTATTCGCACAGGGTCAGACAACCAATCAAAGCACCTGATTCGACAAAGCGGGTGGGGGGAGGTAGGAAGGGGGAAGGGGGAGGGCACTTTGACACTGACACTTCTGCCTCTTGTGTGGTGAGAATTTTGGTGTGTGTGGTGAGACTTTTGGTGGGGATGTGTAGGGTTGTGTGGTTGGGGTGTAGGTGTATGGTGGGGGTTTAGGGATGTGGTTGGGGTGTGGTGGGGTTTGTGGTTGGGGTGTAGGTGTGTGTATTTGGGTGTTGTGTGGGTGCCCTATAATAGTAATAAACCGCTCCACCTCCGGAGATATGAAATTAAAATGCCTCCCTATTAAAAAAAAAAGAAGTTCCCCCCTCCCAAGCCAAGGTATAAATAAAAAGTCCCCTCTTCCCCGCCCCCCGAGATATATATACTTATTTTTTTTTAAATCTCCCTCCCCTCCCGAGTTAGGAAATAGCTGAAGATTTTGTATGGATGTATGACTTAAGCCTGGTACATACCTCCTGTATACGATTCACGCGCTAAAACTGACTGCCCGACGTGACCCGTCACAACCCGACCCGTCCCATTTCCCGAATAAAACTGAAAACCGGGACAACACACATACCGACTGCTAAAGACTGGGGTGCTCACATATACCGTCCCGTTTCGTGAGTGCTCTCCACACACTTGGTGTCGTTTTGCCTGAACTACACCAGCATGAGCACCTCCTAGCTTTTTCACGGGAAACCGCAAGGCATGATGGCGCCGCCTTCAGCTCTGGAGAGGAGAAAAGTTGCTATCAGCCTTGCCATGCTTGCCATCTGTCACCTGCAACATCGGAGGAGAGCTCGGCATGTGTGGGTTCGTCCACACATTGCTCAAAGTGAGGAACTTGGGGCTTTCAATGCCCTGCTGGCAGGTTTGCCTCAGGAGGAGCCCCAAGTCTTCACCAACTACAGCAGGATGCCGTCGGAGCTTTTTGACGAGCTGCTCAGCCGGGTCAAAGACCTCATAGCTCGCCAAAACACTCGCTACAGATCGTCGATCTCGCCTGCTGAGAGGCTTGCCATCACCCTCCGCTTCCTGGCCACAGGTTTGTGTTTATTTTAGGGCAGATCGAGCCTACCGTTTGATTTTATAACATTAAGACGGCTCACTCAGCCTGTATTGTGTAATCAAGAGAACAGCCAGCACACCAGGTGGTGGGTTTGATCATTTTGATAGTGTTGGAGTGTCAGAAGAAACCCTGCTGTCACTTGGTAGGTGTGTGGTGGGGGTTTAGGGATGTGGGGGGTGTAGGTATGTGTGTGTTAGTAGTGTAGCTCTGTGGTGGGGGTCTAAGTGTGTGGTGTGTGTGTCATGGGGGTGTATTTGTGTGTGGTTGAGTTGTAGGTGTGTGTGGTGAGGGTGTAGGTGTGTGGCGGTTGTGTAAGTGTGGTGTGTGTGTGGTGGAAGTGTAGGCGGGTGGTGGGAGTTTAGGGATGTCATGGGAGTATAGGCGTTTGTTTGGGGGTTTAGGTGTGTGTGGTGGAGTTTTAGGGCTGTGGTGAGACTGAGAGTGTAGGTCTGTGGTGGAGGTTTAGGGCTGTGGTGAGAGTGTAGGTTTGTGGTGGGGGTTTAGGGATGCTAAAGATTGTGAGGTGCCGCTCTGCAAGACCCCTACAACTCCACCACAAACCACCTACACCTCCATCACACCAACCTACACACCCACCACACACACCTACACCTACACACCCACCACACACACCTATCCCAACCACACACACTGTCAACCCCCACCAAACAGAATGTGTGTATGGTGGCACAGGTGGGTGGGATGGAGAGGTCGAGGGGCAGGGTGGGGGTAGCGATGGTGGTGGGAGTTATATAGGAGTAGCAACACACAACCAGTGGGGACCTCCCTCCCCGTCGGAGGGGGTTGTGAGGTGTGGTGTGAGAGCACTGACTGAGGTGGGTGAGGAAGGGGACGGGGAGAGGGAGTGCGGGGGAGGAAGAGGGAGTGTGGGGGAGGAGGAGGTGGAGAGGGATGGGGAAGGGGAGGGAGGTGTGGTTTGAGAGCGCCAAGTGAGGTGGGTGAGGAGAGGGAGGGGGAGAGGGAGTGTGGGGAGTAAGGGGGGAGGAGGAGGCGGAGAGGAAGGGGGGAATGGGGAGAGGGAGGAGGAAGGGGGAGGAGAGGGAGGTGTGGTGTGAGAGCACTGGGTAAGGTGGATGAGGAGGGAGATAGAGAGGGAAGGGTGGGGATGGGAGGGGGAAGGGGAGGGGAAGGGTGGTGAGGCCGGGGAGGAGGGACAGAGGGGGGAGGGGAGGAGGTGGCGGAGAGGGACGGGGAAAGGGGGAGGGAGGTGTGGTGTGAGAGCGCCGAGTGAGGGTCGGTGGGAGAGGGAGTGGGAGAGGAGGGGGAGAGGGAGTATGGGGGAAGGAGGAGCGGAGAGGAGGGGGGGGGAATGGGGAGGGAGGAGGAGGAAGGGGGAGGAGAGAGAGGTGTGGTGTGAGAGCGCTGGGTAAGGTGGTTGAGGAGGGAGATAGAGAGAGGGAAGGGCGGGGATGGGAGGGGGAAGGGGAGGGGAAGGGTGGTGAGGCCGGGGGATGGGGGGACAGAGGGGGAGGGGATGGGGATGGAAGGGCAGTGAGGGGAGGGGGAAGGGTAGTGAAGCCGGGAGGAGGGAGGGCCAGAGTAAGCGGAAGGCGGGAGGCGGGGAATGAGGGAGGTGGGGACCAGGCAGTATGTGCAACATCGGCCAAATCCAAATGAATCTATCTCTCTTTTTTTATTTTAAACTCACCTTCTCGCCTTGTAGGCCTATGTGTTTACATGTGAAACACCAGCCAGCAGCTGGGTTGATGAAACCCACCACAAGATGGCACTGCAAAATTTACATTACCATTGGAGAGATAGGGAGTGAGCCGTCTTAGTTTTATAGGGTCTTTGGCTGGCTATCACTTTTGTGACCTGGAAGCAAAAAATGAAACTGACTTGCTATTAAAAAAAAAGAAAATTAATTTTGTCCTACCTAATGTGGATACCAGATATGTGGTACCCAGTTTCAAAGAACGACCCACATACAAAAAAAACAAACTATTCAAATATTATTTGTATGTAACATTATTTCAGTGGGGATTGAGCAAACCGTATGTTTGTTGTAGGTGTAATACATTTAGCTGGTTATGGTAGGGGGTGGGGGTGGAGTGGGAGGGTCGCTCATGCCTTTTGGGGAGATATTTGTATTTTGTATATAAAACTACATGGACTACATTTCACAGATTTTGACACATATTTTTCATTTTTTAGGGGAGTCTGAATTTCCAGTTTTGTGTGGGGGCGAGCACCCATCGGCAAGATTGTCCCAAAAACATGTGAAGTCATCTATGCAGCACTCAAGGATGAGTATTTCAAGGTGAGAATAGATATATCACAAGAATGTAGCAATGAGTAATTGTCATTCATATGCATTTAATTTAATTTTTATATTATATTTACCAAATAGAATGACCTAGACGTGGCTCTGTCCTAGATAAGACCGAAACGTGTACCTCGCGATGAAGTGTGTCTTCATTTGCCTTCTTTTTATTGATATATGTAGAGAAGGACGAGCACCACATTACAGATACACCACGTTATGTGTTAAAACTAGCTATTCAGTGTATTCCTCTGTGCCCAACAAGTTGAGGAAGGAGAAGAATCCTGGTGGTTGGTTACCCACATTGTTTCCTTGGGAGGTTGGACTTTGCAAAGGGGTGCTGGGTCTCACAGGACTTTGGCCACCATTCTCGATCATCTTCAGCCTCCCACGGAAACACCTGTCCGATCTCGTTTTGGACTATCAATAATATGTGTGGGTCTGTTATCTGACGTAGTTTCATGACAATGTTTTCCCTGAAAATACATAATGCATCATCAGGTTGTGTTTCATTAGCTGTCTGCGTTTCCTCCAATTTCTTTAGAACGAGTTCGATCAATTCTTTCTTTCTTGTCTTTACCCCTGTTCTTTTCCTCTTCAGCTTTTTGAGGGGTTGTGTGCTTGTTGGATTTGACTCCACATCTTCCATTTCGTCCCCGACTAAACTGAAACTCAGCGACGAGACACTGTGCGATTCGGATTCATTTTGATTCTCATCGTCATTGTTGCCCAGCTCCTCACCGATGGCCTGCGGGAGGAAAGAGAAATAATTAAAACAAAATAACAATTGGGTGGTTAAGTTTAAAAAATAATGTTTATATGATTGTATTTGTATTTATGTTTTTCAGTGCCCATCAACCCCTAAGGAGTGGCAGAAAGTGGCAGATCTCTTCATGACCCAGTAGAACTTTCCTAATTGCCTGGGCATTCTGGATGGAAAGCACATACACATAAAGCCACCAAAGCCCTCAGGGTCCACATTCTTCAACTATAAGCATAGCTTCAACATCGTCCTCATGGCACTAGTCGATGCAGACTATCGCTTCCTGTATGTTGATATGGGCTGCAATGGCCGTGTGAGTGATGGAGGAGTGTTTGATGGATGCAAGCAAGCCATGGAGAACCATGCTGACACTTTCCCACCCCCGAAACCTGTCTCAGGAGATGAGCGTCCCCTTTCCCATTTCATTGTGGCTGACGATGCCTTTCCTCTGAAGGAATATATCATGAAACCCTTCAGTCAGAGGGACTTGCAAATCAATCACCACATTTTCAACTACATATTGTCGCGGGGCCGGTTTGGTTTTGAAAATTTGATATTTCATCGGACTATGCAGCTTTAAGTCAGTGCGCGCGCTGCTTGGCTGCAGAACAGCACACAGTCACACTGCAAACTCAATGGCTATGAGCAATCTTCATACAGAAAAAGTGAAATATCTCTAAAACCACACCACCTAGACACAAACCGATTGGAACACACATAGAAAGAATATTCAATGAACAGATTATATTAAATTTATAAGGTTAGGATTCTGCATTTCTATTAATTTTGAATAAAATGAACAGTTTGCACTGCACATATCGGCAAACTCAATGCATTGTCAATAGCCGTAATAAATCTGCCTACAGAAAAAGTGAAATATCCCTAAAACCACACCACCTAGACACAAACCATGTGGAAGACACATAGAAAACATATTCAATGAACAGATTATATTAAATGTATAAGGTTCTGATTCTATATTTCTATTAATTTTGAATAAAACTAACATTATGCACTGCGCGTATCGGCAAAATCAATGGCAGTGTGCCTTCGTTCTGCAGCCAAGGTGTGCGCGCGTACACAATGTTTGTAAACATTGAAAGGGGTCTTTTGTACCGGTGTCACAGTTTCCGCTGTTCGCCAGTTTCCACGGTACGCATCGCTTCTGCGCGCGCGTCAAAATCGAACAGGATCATCAGTAACCTTATAAATTTAATATAATGTTTTTGGTAAAGATGTTTATTTCTAGGTGGTGTGGTTTTAGAGATATTTCACTTTTTCTGTATGACGATTGCTCACGGCCATTGACAATGCATTGGCTCATAATTTCTAATTGTGGTTGATCCGGCGGGGAAGCCCGAGACGCTCACATCACCAAGCAGCGCATGCGCCGCCCTCCCCTCCTGCCCTCACCCTCGCTTGACCTTCATTCTGGTTTCAGACTCAAACGTCTATGGACTTTATTTCCTGCACTCCCTCTTCCACCCACGAAACACCCAAGTCACAAAGCAACAGAGGACTTAAAAAGGTACCCACGTCAAAATGCATCATGCAAAGAACCCGACGAGCCACATCTCCTAGAGGCCGTCCCGCAAAGCGCGCCACTAGGAAAGCAACCACCACGCCACAAGCCGACCGGAGCGAGTCTATGGGCTCGCAAGATGGCGGCCCCTCCCCGCAGCCACCCTCACCACCAGCCGGCTCGCGTTAAGAAACCGTTGGTGAAAGCAAAGCAAGCCGACGGATTAATGCAGATGCAGGCCTCCATCGATGCCATCGAGAAGCGGTGGGGCCTCCTGGAGAGGCAGGCGGCCGAACACAGGAGGGAGGTGACCGAACACAGATCGGAAATGGCGGCACAGAGCAGGGTGCTCGCGGTGGCCACCCACACAAACCCACGCCACCGGGATGCCTCCAGATCCCTGTCCACGCCATGCAACCCGCCAACACGGCCCCAGCGGCCGGCACATGAACTGCACTGGCCCAGCCGAGGGCGGACGCTATCACCACTGTCACCGTCACCCACCCCTGTTCGAGGCAGCACCGGATCACAAACAAGTCGTGACGTCCACATGAGCCCGGTACGCGGTTGGTCTTCATCATCGCCCCCGCCCCGACATCGCTCCCAGCGCCGAGACAACACGCACACGCCCCTGGCCTGCACGCCGTGAACACCAAACAACATGATGACGGCGCGTACAGCAGGAGCGCCCGCTCAACGGCTGAGGAGGCGGCCCGCCTGATCGTGGCGGTGGCGGACGGCAGATCAAACGCAAGAAAGGTATTCTGTCAAAATACTTGTTTCCGTATGATCTCGTAGAGCGGGGGGATGAGGGGAAGGCCATAAAGAAAGGGGAGGCGACTCGGGAGGAGTATACCTTAGGGCTCAAGCGACTCGAGTACCAGCATGCGTTCCCAGCGAGCGGACTGGAGGCTCTATCTCGCCACCAGGAGATGGTCGCGCAGGATAACTGTACATTGGTGTGGCCGGTGGTAAGAAGATACTCCGAAGAGATCTTCACAAGGATAGCGGACGGCAGACTCCCAGATGGCTGGAAGGATACGGCAGCCATCAACGCCGCCCGCATTGAAGTTATCGCAATGGCAGGCCATGCCCCCACCATCTCGGCCGGATCAGCCGACCACCAGCCCGGGAAACAGCAGAAGGCCGGCGCCGACCCTCGCAGCCACTACAACAAGGCGGCGATGGGCGCCCCATGCCCAGCATGGAACAAGGATCCCGGATCATGTGATAAGGCTGCGAAGGGAGAATCACACGGATCGGGCGCTCAAAAGATGGCACACATCTGCGGCTACTGCGTGAATGTGCGCATAATAGTCACCAACCACACCGAAGCAAGTTGCTACTCGAAGAAATTGAGGGATCGACCCGGTAAGACCTCACAACAGGATTTTTAGCACACCGGCGGGAGGATAAAACATGTACGCCCCACCATACGACTAACGCCCGAACCGTAGCACGTCCCCCGACTAACCGTAAGGCGGCCTACTTCCCACGCCACCCACCCCTCGCAGTTGTTGACATTTTCCCGGCCCCGAGTGGCTTCAACCTGGGAAACCCCGGCCCCCCCGGGATTCCCTCCTGTGACATCATGGCCCCAGCCGCTTCCCGGTGGCGCGCCCCAGCATTAACCGCCGGTACCCGCTCGGATAAACAGGTAAACGTCAACACGCCTCCTCTGCCGCCGGCACTCGGCCCCGCGCCGCTCAGACGCCCGCCAGCGACATGTGTCGCGGGGGCCCTGCCACCGCACCACACATGACATCATACACCAGCTTCGCGGAGCATGCCGGCTCCCGGAATAAGACATCCACGCCGTCATCGTGGACCTATCCTACCCCCAGGGCCGCAGCATTAACTCTGGCATCCACCGGAGGGAGTACCTCGGCCGCGCCTCTGCTTAGAAGCTTCCGCCCGCCTCCGACTTGGGCAGGCGCATGGTCCTCGAGGGCAGAGGCGCCTTCTGTTGGTCGGCCGATGTCTCCCGGGCATACTGGCAGCTGCGAGCCGACCCCCTATCCAGCCCCCTCTTCTGCATAACGGTTGACGGGCGCCTATACCTGGACATAGCGCTCCCCTTCAGATGCAGGACCTTGGGGGCGGCCTGCATCCGCGTCACCTCTGCAGTCACATGAATGCTACGGCAGCGGGGCTTCTACAGCATTGTGTACGTCGACGACTTCGTCGGCTTTCTCGACACGATGCGCGCGTTCAACGCCCACCGGGAGGTCTGCGCGTCCCTTGGACTGGCCCTCGCCCCTGACAAGTGCTGCCCCCCACCGTCCGGCTCCTCTGGCTCGGCATAGACTTTGACACGGAGGCCATGGTCCACCGCATCCCCGACCAAAAGCTGCAGGAGGTGATCGAGGAGTGTGAGCATTGGCTCGACCGCCCCACCCTCACAAGGAAGGCCCTGCAGAGGCTCGTCGGCCGACTCACCCACGTCAGTACCTGCCTGCTGGCGGCGAGGAAATTCATGGCTCGAATCCTGCGCAGCGTCCGAGCTGCCCCCGTGGCAGGCGCTGAGGAAGGTAATAGACAGTGCACTCCAGCACTCCGTCCCGGCGGTGCCCACCTGCGGCCCATCCCCCGTCGAATACAGCGCCACCCTCGACAGCTTCTGGCCGGTGCTCTCGGGCGAGGGTTGGCGATCATGACGCGCCCGAAGTCAACCATCGGGAAGCGCCGCGTCATCGTGGACCTATCCTACCCCCTGGGCTGCAGCGTTAACTCTGGCATCCGCCGGAGGGAGTACCTCAGCCGCGCCTCTGCTTACAAGCTTCCGTCCGCCTCCGACTTGGGCCGGCGCATGGTCCTCGAGGGCAGAGGCGCCTTCTGTTGGTCGGCCGATGTCTCCCGGGCATACCGGCAGCTGCGAGCCGACCCCCTATCCAGCCCCCTCTTCTGCATAACGGTTGACGGGCGCCTATACCTGGACATAGCGCTCCCCTTCGGATGCAGGACCTTGGGAGCGGCCTGCGTCCGCGTCACCGCCGCAGTCACATGAATGCTACGGCAGCGGGGCTTCGACAGCATTGTGTACGTCGACGACTTCATCGACTGCGACGCGTCCTTTCTCGACACGATGTGCGCGTTCGACACCCACCGGGAGGTCTGCGCGTCCCTTGGACTGGCCCTCGCCCCTGACAAGTGCTGCCCCCCACCGTCCGGCTCCTCTGGCTTGGCATAGACTTTGACACAGAGGCCATGGTCCTCCGCATCCCCGACCAAAAGCTGCAGGAGGTGATCGGGGAGTGCGAGCGTTGGCTCGACCGCCCCACCCTCACAAGAAAGGCCCTGCAGAGGCTCGTCGGCCGACTCACCCACGTCAGTACCTGCCTGCTGGCGGCGAGGAAATTCATGGCTCGAATCCTGCGCAGCGTCCGAGCTGCCCCCATGGCAGGCGCCGCGGACATCGACCCCGACCTGAGGAAGGACGTCCGCTGGTTCCGCGGCTGGTGGAAACGGCGTCCGCCTCCTTCCTCCCTGTGCGGCCGGAGTGGGTCATCGAGTGTGACTCCTGCCTGACAGGCGAGGGCGACTTCTCAACAAACTCCTGCTTCGTGGAGCCCTACGATGACGCCATGATGGCGGCATTTCCCACCATACACAAACTCAAGGCCGTGAACCTTGTCCTCGCAGTCCAGACCCTGAGACCTGAGGCCGCGGGGGGTTACGAGGTAATCATAAACACCGACAACGCGGCGTCGGCCCTCGAGTCCGGCCGCGCCACTGACCCCACCCTCGGAGCCTGCGCCTGCAAAATATGGCTGAGCGCGGTGCTCGGGTCATTCACCATCAGCGTCCGCCACAAGCCCTGGATCGAGCTGGTTCTCACGGACGCATCGAGTCGCGCTCACTACTCCCGAATCGCCCTCGATATAGTACGCGAGCAGTGCCGCATAGGGGGTCTATCACGCATAGGGGTACACCACTCACTGACACTGTTCACCCATGACCTCTGATCCTTCTAGATTACGGATGGCGCACCCATGAGCACCTCATGGCCCTTCACCGTGCTGCCCTCGCCCCGGGGACCTGGCGCCAATGCCTTCTCCGGGGCCCGCTCTTGGGTCCGAGGGGCGGAGGGGGGGACATCACCCCCTTTCACGCCCCGTTCGTGACGTGCGTCAGGAGGGGTGACGAGAAGATGTTCGCATCCCGGCGCGAAGGGTGCCCGCCATCACCCCCAACATGCTCCCCATTATCTATGCGCACATGCGCGCCCAGGGGCACCTTGGCGTCGCCCCCTGGGCCGCGGTCGTCATCACCTACTTCAGCTTCCTGAGGCAGTCGAACCTGCTCTCCCCCTCACACGCCCCGTGGGGGGGACCGCACACACTTTGAAGGGATGACGTCCAGCGCACCCCGGGCGGGCCCTGCCTACGCATAACATCTTCCAAGACCATCCGATCCCCGGTGCAGGCCGTCTCCCTCTTCGTGCCCGCGCTGACCGGATCGCCCATGTGCCCCGTCCACGGTTGGGACCGCGCCTTGACCCTTGTGCCTGCGCCGGGTGATGCTCCGGCATTCCTCACGCGTGCCAGCACGCCTCTCACCCCACGCGACGTCACCCCCTCTCGGGCCGCCGGGGTCCGGATGCCACGGGATACACCCTTCACGGCCTGCGCAGGTGCGCAGCCCAGGCTACCGCTTCAAGGGGGGGTGGACCTCTCTGCAATCATGGCCCAGGGGACCTGGGAGTCTGACGCAGTCCATGCCTACGTCCCGAGGCAGGTACCAGCGGATGCCCCAAGAGCCTTGGCATTATCCTTTGGGTCGGCTCCCGGGCCTACGTCCTCGGGCTCCCAGGTCCTCCCTACTCCATCGGCCGACATAGAACAAGTGGACTAATCTGCTAAGGGACTTTCATGTAACCCTCACCATTTGACTATGTACACCTGATTTTGATTCAATAAACCCTCCCTTTACTCCCACTCCTTGTCTCCGGCTTCCTCTGTTCGGATCTGAGTGTATGCGTACCGTGGAAAGTGGCGGACGGTGGAAACTGCGACACCGGTGTAAAGATTTCAAATTCCCCCCATATTCAAGTTCCCCCCCGGGAACTTGAAAACGTTTTCAAATTCCTCCCAGGGGAATTTGAAAACGTTTTCAAGTTCCCTCCCTCGAACTTTCCCTCCCTCCGGGGAACTTGAAAACGTTTTCAAGTTCCCCACAGGAATTTGAAAATGTTTTCCCTCCGTCAATTTAAATTTTCCGCACATATGAGATTATGGTGCTGTCACACTACAACGTAATGGCCAACGTGAGTTCAACGTGGGTGACGTTTCGTCATAACGTCGAAGATCGTCAGATCACGTTAGGGTCACGTTAAAGTCACGGCACATCACGTCGACCACGTTAGCGCAACGGAGCGACGACGTTAGTCCATCGTTATTCTCTCGGCGCGCTAAACCATTGAGTTGGATGTGTCCACGCTGGGACGGACATCATCACGCCCGCCCGACGTTATGCCACCGCTACGGTCCCATTTCTACGACGTCGAGCGAGCGAGGATCTTGCTGCCTTCACGTTCGCCAAATTAATATCTTCAACATCCTCTCTTGTTCCGGCGTGTCTTGACATATCATCATTTTCAAATTATTTCATGACATTGCGCATACGCCGCCGCCATAGGTCGTAGTGTGACAGCCCCATAAGAGTCAATCTATATATGACGTTATGACGTGAAATCTTTACGTACTCAATTTGAAGTTGGAGACTCAAAAGTCAGCATCATGGCCGATGTGGATGAGAAGATGTGCGTTATTAAGGACTATGTTCTCTACCGAAAATATCCGCTCGGGACAAGTAAAAATAACAAGGCTGACATTCGCCGACTGTCCAAAAGTTATGTAGCATGATCTGGGCGGCTTTTTTACCTACATAAAACAGAGAGAAAGGACCCAACATCTGTCAAGGAGTTGCTTGTGATACTCTCTCGGCAGGAACAACTCGACATCATAGGACGGGTGCACATGGGATCAGACCAATCGGACGAATCAATATCTATGAGCAGTCATGTGGGTATGTATTATAATAATAAGTAGATGCCTAACTCCTCTGTCAATTCCACCCGTTAGAATAAAAGTAAATGAACACATTAGTGACATATTTGTGGATTTTCGGTTGTCATTGATATGATTGATCTTATAACACTGAAAATTTGGGGACCTAGCAAAGTACCTTTTCGACCTTACAGCATCATGAAACTTCACACAATGGTCAATTAATAAGAGATTTAAATGTCCATCTACCTTTTAAAGCTACCCAAGATATATAGAAGGTGGAGTTTGAGTGTTGAAATCAAGTCAAATCTTCTGAATGTGCACAGACACAGAAAAAGTGAACGGATTTGCAAATTGTAAACATGAGGTTGTAGATGGACATTTTATCTACATCATAGACTGAAATTCATGAGGATAGCATTTTGGGGGACCCCTCTGCAAGCATTTTGGTGGACCCATCTGTTACCAGAATGATTTTTCCGGGAACAGATATTTGGCAGAAAACGTCCGTCGCGTAGAGCGCGGACGTGCACGTACCTAATTACATGACTATGAATGCTACCCTCCCATCTATCTCTAACTCCCCATCTACATGTACTCTTCATGTACACTAGATAGATAATAAATCGTGTACACTAAATAACAAGTCATGTACAGTAAATAATAAGTTGTGTACACTCGATAGACAATAAGTCATGTACACTAGATAATAAGTCGTGTACACTAGATAATAAGTTGTGTACTCTAGATAGATAATAAATCGTGTACACTAGATATATAATAAGTTGTGTACACTAGGTACATAATAAGTACATGTAGTGTACATGTACACTAAATACATAACAAGTAGTGTACACTAGATATATAATAAGTTGTGTACACTAGGTACATAATAAGTACATGTAGTGTACATGTACACTATATACATAACAAGTAGTGTACATTAGATATATATTAAGTCGTGATGGCAATGTGTTAATATTACTAGGAATTCTAATTGAAGTTTATGTTTTTATTTTTGTAGGTATTTCACGTACCAGAAACAAAATACTGCATCGTTTCTTCTGGAAGTCAATCGGAAAAGATGTTGACAGGTTCATAAAATCATGCGATCGTTGCCAGAAAGTGAACCCACCGCAGCTGAATGAAGTTGGGGAGTTGCATCCGGTGCCTGTTCCGAACAAAGTAATGCATCAAATTGGTGTCGACATTACTAACATGCCCAAAACAGAGACGGGATATGTAGCTGCAGTAGTCGCTGTCGATTACTTCTCCAAATGGGTGGAGGCAAGACCAATAAAAGATCATACAGCTGAGAGTGTCACAAGATTTCTTTTTGAAGACATCATATGTCGACATGGCTGTGTTGCTGTGCAAATAAACGACCAGGGTTGTGAATTTGTCAACAGTGTAACAAAGGAGCTGTTCCGGTTGACGGGTGTCGAACAAAAGATAACAAGTGCCTACCACCCACAGGCTAATGGACTTGTAGAGCGTCAAAATAGGACAATAAAGGACTGTCTCATGAAAACGTTGAGAGACAAAAACAACTGGGTGGAATGACTTCCGAGTGTCTTGTTTGCGTACAGAACATCCATGCATACATCCACGAAGATCACTCCGTTTGAAATGCTGTATGGCCGACAAGCAGTCCTTCCCGTTGAACTGAAGCATGCCGTAGCTACCAACCCCAAGGCTCCCGTAGATGTCGATCAAACTATCGACAAGATAGTAAACATTATGACATCCATTCGGGAGAAGTTGGAGTCCAAAGCAGCGAAAAACATAAAACAAGCACAGCTTACGCAGAAAAGGAACTATGACAGACGCAGACAGATGACTGTGTATGACATTGGAAAATTGGTGCTGACCAAAAACCTGGTGCGCCAAGACAGGAAGGGTGGGAAGTTTAGCGACCGCTGGCATGGCCCATACACCATCAGCAGTATATGTGGCAAAAATACATATAGAGTAGCGAAGGACTCCATAATTCTGAAGAAACTATTTAACTCCATGAACCTCAAACGCTATATCAGTCATAGCACAAAAGAAGACTGTGATAGAAGGGCGGCATATAGCGATGCTGAGGTCCGCAGCCCTATTGCCTCTGACGATGGTGGGGCTGATCCCATGGCCTCTGATGAAGGTGGCACTTATCCCATGGCTTCTGATGATGGTGGTGCTGGCAATGGTCCCATGGCCTCTGATGGTGGTGGCGCTGGTGATGGTCCCATGGTTTCTAATGATGGTGGCACTGGTGACGGTCTCATGGCCTCTGATGATAGTGGCGCTGGCGATGGTGATATACAGTTTTCTTATAAGCCAACTACATCTGCTTGGCGAGATTTCCACAGTAATCGTTTGAAAATAGTGAGTGACTGCATGCCATGCTTCGTACGATGCCAGAAGAAGCAACTGGAAGAGCCGAAAAAGATACGAAAAATTGACGGAGATGGTAATTGTCTTTTCAGGGCATTGTCGGCAGAACTAACAAATTCGCAAGATCATCATGCACTCCTGAGAGAATCCTTGATCACATTTTTGACAAGCGAGGACATGAATATAACCTTCTCCAATTACTGTGGACAGGACGTAAAGGTCTATGTCACCAAAAGTCTGATGTCAAACCTGGGCGTTTGGGGGACGGATGTCGAAATTATGGCTGCAGCCACCTTTCTACAGACATCTATATACGTTTACACACAAGTGAATGCCTCAAAATGTAAATGGATTAGATATCAACCGCTGACCAAGATATCCCTCTCAAAATATTGGAATATAAAGAACGAAGGCAAAGCTATCTTCCTGAGAAACGCATGTGGCCATTTTGAAGTTGTAGATGGGGTTTAATGATAACCATCTATCCATCCTCCATCCCACAAAGGGATCATGAAGGATAATTTGTAATGGACATAAATGGACGATACATTTTCACTTGTCATATTTTGTTATCCTCATCCTGAAAGCAAACAAGCTATTTTATTTGTCGATACATGCTATTTTATGTATCTTATATTGTAACATAGTACAGTTTATAGTAACAAAGTCTAGTTTATAATGAGTATAGTAATATTGTTATGGTCAAATTCGGAATCGCTAAGTACTGTAATTGTGCATGACCGCGAGATTCCTAGAATGTTAATCAATCAATCAATCAATCAATCAATCAATAGTTCCGTCCTCTAGTCGAGGGTTGGATGCAATGGTTCTCCACTTGTCCCAATGGTGTGCTGTTTTGATAGACTGTGAATAATTCAAGCCTGTCCACTGTGAAATATTTGTAAACCATGATGTTCTTGGTCTTCCATTCACCTCCCCTTCCAACAATGTACAGTATATTGAACTCTGACAAATGATGTGGCCAAAATAAATAAGTTTCTTTGTCTGTATAGTGGCAAACAAGCTTTTCTTATTTTTAATTTTTCTGAGAACTTCTTTGTTGATGATCTTCTTTGTCCGCATTTTTCAGCATCCTTTCGCGATAAGGATCCACCATCTCACATGCAATGTTTAATGAGCACATTCACAATCCACACCATCTTTAAATAAAAAATAAACTTGAACTACATAGACTGAACTGCACACTCACTCATCACATCAGACATGACAAAATCTCTAGTTTGTTAGAATTCCGCATGAAATAATAAGATTTCGTGAACTATTACATTCTTTTCGGTAAAATTGCCATTATTTTCCTGGAAATTGTCTGGAGATTTTTTATTTTCCGTGAAATTTTCGAATTATTTAACTTTTCAATTTGTTGTGCTTTTTTGAATAATTAAAAAAATATGGAATTTTTGTGTGAAATTCTTTATTTTCATGAAATACATTTTTTTGGTGATTTTTTTTACGTGAAATTGTTCGATGAACAAAAATTCTTTTTGGGGAAATTTTGGTGACTACTATTACTATTTTTCATGAATTTTCGATCTTTTTAAAACTTTTACATTTTTGGGGAATTTTTATTTTTTTTTATATTTTTAAACAATTTTAAAGA